>VWZE01000823.1:49392-72984 GCA_013396675.1 Eubucco bourcierii
GGGGGGGGGGAGAAATAAGAAGAGATTAAAAGACAATATAAAGCTTCTTTATCTTTCAGAGTTGTGTTATTTTAGGCCACTTATGGTGTCTTCTCCTACAGGAAACATTGTTTTAAGTGACCACATGCACTGTATGACACAACTCTGAGCTTAAGGTTAATAGACAACTAAGTATCTTCTAATGAAGAGCTGTTAAATATATACACACACAGGAGAAGTTCCTCTTCTCACTCAGGTTGATAATAGGCAAAATGAGCTGCTGAAGGATAATTATCAATAAGAAAAACCCTTCTAGAATGTGCTAAGTTGGCATCACAGAATTCTCAACAAGCTGGTAACAAGCACAGATAAACACAGAAGCCCACACACCCAAAGAGGCCTTAGCCATATCTTATCAAGGAATCAGGATGTAGCTGTTTCCTGTTCATGTTTCTGGGTTTGTTGTGTTTGGGTTTGGTTTTCTTTTTCATCAGGACATTTGGTCTGTTTGGATACCTATCTAAATACCTAGGCATTACTGTTGCTTCATCATTCAGCACCTTCAGCTCCAACTTTATTCTCACAGCTCCCCAAACCAAGTATCAGGATGCTATCCCACATCTGGGAAATACAGACCAAAGCACTGAATTAATTGCCCTTGGTCACAGATGATGGCTACAAAAGAGGTGAAAATTCAGCGTTGCACCACAAGAACATGTCACTGTCACTAACAGCTTCTGCTGGCAAGCTGCTGAGCGTCTTCTGAGACTTAATGAAAACGGAAGTCCCAGGTAGACTTTGCAGAATCACAGAATGGTTTGGGTCAGAAGGGACCTCCAAAGGTCATCTAGTCCAACCCCCTGCAGTGAGCAGGAATGTCCTCCTAATTCAGATTACCCAGGGCCCTCTCGAGCCTGACTCTAAATATCTCCAAAGATGGGGACTCAAATACCTCCCTGGGCAACCTGTTCCAGTGTTCCACCAACCTCACAGTAAAGAGCTTCCTCCCAATATCCAACCTAAATCTCCTCAGATTTCAAACCATTGCCTCTCATCCTATCACTGCAGGCCTTTGCAAACAGTCCCTCTGAAGCTTTTTTGTAGCCCACTTCAGGCACTGGAAGGCTGCTACTGGGTCTCCTCAGAGTCTTGTCCAGCTCCCTCAGCCTGTCCAGCACTTTGATCATTCAACTGTATGAAACCCAAACCTCAGAAACTAGACAAGAAACATTTCTTCAGTTATTTTACAGCGTCACTTTTCCCTAAGTCTACTTGTCTAGATTGCAGAGGAAAGCACAAGTCATGCCTATGATTCCCTTTAGTCATGTGTGCCCCATTTCATATACATTCAGCAAAAGAAACTTCAGTGTCACTGGGGGGGTTGTGGGGTTTTGTTTCTCTTTAAAAGGAGCAGGTACATTCACATGGGTTTATGTTCAGAAACCCCACTAGAATCAATGCATAAATCAAGGTACAAATACGTCCCCATGGGACAGATGGTAAATGACAAAAAAAATGGAGGCAGTTTAGGATTTAAAACTCTTTCAGCAGCTCAGCACCATGGGGAACATTTCAAAGCTAACTGTACATGAATTTTCTAATTAAGTTCAGTTCACAGCCCTTCTACTAAAGTCATATGGGGCTTCAAATGAGAAATAGATGTAACAGTGATACAACTTGAGAGCCCATCAGTTACAGTCACCAGAGGAGCAATCCACACACTGAGAATCAGCATCTTCAATGGCTCTTGACTGCTCATGACTTAGGAACAATGCCTACAATGAAACAGTAACTGTCAGGAAATTCATAGTTTGAGAATTTCTCAGGCTGTTTGACTATCCTGAACATCTCCCAGTGCCATTATTAAAGAGCTTTTTTAAAGAGTTCAGATGCTGCCTTTCCCCAGGTTGTTCAAAGAGCAGAACCCCAGAGATTGACGTGGCCTGAAATTGTGCCAGAGGAGATTGAGGTTGGATATTAGGAAAAATGTCTTTGCTGAAAGAGTGGTCAGGCTTTTGAACAGATTGCCCAGGGAGGTGGTGGAGTCACCATCCCTGGAGGTGTCAAAAACAAAACAAAACAAAACATGGGGACATGGCACTTCAGGACATGGTTTAATGGCCATAGTGTCCTTGGGTTGACAGGTGGACTTCAATGATCTTAGAATGGTAAGGCTGGAAGGGACCTTATCTAAGGGACCTTGGATCTAGTTCCAACTCCCTGCCATAGGCAGGGACACCTCCCACTAGTACAGGTAATGACCTTAGAGATCTTTTCCAACTGAAATAATTCTAATTCTATGACTTCAGTGGTTGTGTTACTCACACACAATGCACAACTGTGCAGAATGGACACACTCTAATCCTGTCTTTCCCCCACAAATCTGATCAAACCATTTTATTCCAACAGGTAACACAGATGTCTGCCATTACATCAGATTTCAAGAGCTGGTAAATTCATGAGTGTCAGCAGAACTGTAGCTGTTTAACACACATAAAAATGAAACAATGAGCCCTACAAGATGCTCAAAGCATCGCAGGATCACTTCTGAGCATATTTATTTATAATGCTCAGCATAACAATTAAATTCCATTACACTAAATGACACAGGGGGAGGGGAAAATACTATTTTGTTTATGGAAGATTTTCTGTAAAGGTGAATTCCATCCCTGCTCCCTAGGATTTTTTACCAGTCGAACAGACAATGGATTTATACAGTAGATAAATTTGGCCTTTCTTGCATATATGCTTGACAGCAAGGAAAATGGCACCAACTCTGGTAAGTCACACAGTTTGTCCTAATCTATGTTTTATTCTTTCACATACACCTCAATTTGTGGGGGAAAGAAATAGATATCAGATGTGACAAGTGTATATTTTTTTCCCCCCTGATATCTGACTGTTCATTTTGCCTTGGAAGGGCTGGAGCACCTTTCAAAAGTTTTAGCCCTCTCTTTCTGAGGAACTTATCCTTGTGGCATGTCTGTCAGTTTTCACAGTGCTCAAGCAAGTCTTTGCAATTTTCACATAATGGCAGTTGTTGACAGGTTGTTAGGGCTGACAGTGAATATGTTTGAAAAACTGTCAAGCTGGTGAAAAAAAAAAAATTAGAGGGAGAGAGAAGGAGGTTCCTTACATTTATAACAGCATGTTAAACTGTAAATGCATTCTCAAAAATGCACAGGCCTACTTCTAATCGTGTTACTCACTCTACAATGACAGCATATGTGAATATATGATCCCTAAAAATTAATGTCGGGTTGTCATTTTACAGGTCACTGTCACAGCACTACAAAAGTATTTACCCTTACAGAATTAATTTTACCTTTAATGCCCAATAACAGCCATTCCAAGCAAAGAACTTGCTAGAAATACAGTGCTACTGCTGATAGCTTTTAATTAGCTTAACACTGCTTTGGCCAGAGGTATTACTGCCCCCCCTGAGAGCGCACAGCAATGCCCAGAACCTGGTTTATGTCCAAATGACTTTTCCAGTGCTGCACAGAGGTGCTAGGGAAGAAGATCTTCCAGAGCTTCTCAGCTGAAGAATGGAGAGGAACCAACAGCAGCTATGACTAAGCCCCAGCCTTGAAACATGTTCCAAAAACACTAGTTCCAAATCCACGAAGACTCCACTCAAAACTGGGAATGTCTTCAGAACCAAATCAGTATGGATGGTAACATCTTTCTTGACGCTGAACGGCAGCGTACTCCAGAATGGTCCCTTGAACAAAGGGAGCCAATACAATGAGAAGCAGCAATTTCAGAGAAGATAAACTATTTTGTCTAATTATTTTATATGACATTTATGCTCATTTTGGTGATCCTCCAATAGTGTGACCACTATCTGGTATTAAGGAAGAATTTCTTCTCTTACATCTTTCCACTGTGCAACTCAAAGACTGATTTGTCTCTTTGACAAACAAGTTTTAGAGCTCAGCTTATTTGTATGAAGAATGATCTTACCATGACCTCCCAGCCAAACTCTCCACCACATAAGAGATCTCCTAAAATAAATATTTTTCAGGTTTTAAAGACTTGTTCTTGCACGTTTTTATGGCACTGCTTTGTTTAGCATTTTGAGGATGCTGAGCATCCACACAATGTGTACAACTGTGTACAGTTCTGGAGCCCCCAGCACAGGAAGGACATGGAACTGCTGGAGCGGGTCCAGAGGAGACCATGAAGATGCTCAGAGGGCTGGAGCAGCTCTGCTATGAGGACAGGTTGAGAGAGTTGGGGCTCTGCAGCCTGGAGAAGAGAAGGCTTCCAGGAGACCTTAGAGTAGCCTTCCAGTATCTGAAGGGGGCCTACAGGAAGGCTGGGGAGGGTATACTGACAAGGTCTTGTAATGACAGGACAAGGGGCAATGGGTTTGAACTCGCAGAGAGGAGATTGAAAGTGGATGTTAGGAGGAAGTTCTTTCCAGTGAGGGTGGTGAGGAACTGGCACAGGTTGCCCAGGGAAGTTGTGGTTGCTTCCTCCTTGGGAGTGTTCAAGGCCAGGTTGGAGGAGGCCTTGAGCGAGCTGTGCTAGTGGGAGGTGTCCCTGCCTATGGCAGGGGGTTGGAACTAGATGATCCTTGTGGTCCCTTCCAACCTTACCATTCTGTGCTTCTATGAATGTGAGGCAGATCTGACTTGTCTAATATTGGAACAGAATGAAATAACAGTGAGAAATAAAGGGCAGGTTAGCATAATCTAAGCCATGAAATTATTATAACCATTCTGGAGTAGTATGCACAATAGTCAAAACAAGAAAACTAGTCTGAAAATTTATCTCAAGTAGGAATTTGATAAAGTTGAGTATGTAGAAGCAGTGCTGTCCAGGAGACATCAGTTAGGTTTGCAGTGGCAAACTTACCAGAAAAATAAAGTTGTTAAAAGGAGGCAGAACTGGCCTGGATAAGTCAGTGATGGAAGAGGAGTGCAAAGGTGATGTGGAAAAAAATCACAAGTGATATATCTCCCAGGGTTAAATGCAACATCAGGAAGTAAACTCAATGGCACTTGGAAAGATATAAAACTCCATAATAATAAAAAAGAAAAAAAAATATATATAGAAGGTAAAAACCAGAATTCTAGAGAAAGATTTAAAACCCTTCATGCAAGAAAGTCTACCTAACATGAGTGGGAAATATCAAACTAGGTACTATGGAGAGGAAGGAGGGTCCAGGCAGTTGAGTGTAGGTTGGTATGCCAGACTGAGCTCAAAACTTGATGTGGCACAGAAGACTTCTTCCTTCTCCTACTGAAGTCCAGAGAAGAGGTTCCATTTATTTGAAGAGAAGAAGGATTAGGTCCTAATCCTTCTGCCTCACTATCCAGTAAAGTGAGGATAATAATTGTATTGACAGGTAATTCTGTCTCACAGGAGTATGCCGAGGATTACGTAGCGTCTGCACTGTGCTGTGAAATGCTAAGTGCTAAATATGATTATACAGGGATTTCCATCCAAAGATCTCAAAGCACTTTCCAAACATTAATAATTGAAGCTTTATAATACCCTTAGGACTGCACATGTAAAGAAGGCAAACAAGATTCAGGGCTCAGCAAAGCGGGCAAGGATTATTAGACTTATTTTATAGTGGATAAACTGCAGCACAGTGAGATTAAGTGACTTGCCCAAAGTAACAGAACAAATCAGTGACACTTCAGAAAATGAGCCTCTGAGGCCAGACTCCTTCCCACTTTGCACAAGAGAGGTGCACACAGCATGAGAAGGTCAATCAGCCACAGCGGAGAAGAAGAACACAAACGGAAGAAAGCACAAGAAGTGGAAACAAACAAAAAGTCACTCTCTTGGAGAGTGGCAGGGTTTAGTTTTAGGTACAAAAGCAAGAACCATAGAAGACAATGCCTCAAAGCAGCATCGAGCATAGTCTGTTGGTAGGAGGTATAGTCACTACCAAGAACAACATCAATTCTTTGCCTCACAGATTCAGCAAAGAAGATCGAGAACACGTGTCAGAACTCAGATTAATTTCCCAGGGGAAGAACAAACACAGAAGGAAATGAAAATCATGTTAGAACAAGGAATCAAAAAATCAGAATGACTGAAGACTGGTAAGACTTATGGATGGCACAGACTCCTTTCAAGTTCTAGAACACAAGCCAAGTATTTACAGAATCCTTCTAAGCCCTTTTGGTATCAGAGAATTGCACAACCAAATCTGACACCAAAATGGACTTGAAACTGAGGATGGCTAGGAGAGTTTCAGGAAGTCACAGAAGCTTTGACATGTAAGAAAACACACAAATGTAATCCAAGGCAGCTTCTGAGAACAAGTAAGAACTCATATTTTCACATGATAACAAGACAAAGATCTTGCCTACTTAATATGACCAAAATGGCTGGAGAGCAGCCCTGAGGAAAAGGACCTGGGGGTCTCAGATGATGAAAAGCTCAACATGAGCATGCAGTGTACGCATACAGCCCAGACAGTAAGCAAGTCCTGGGCTGCAGCAAGAGCAGTGTGGGGAGCAGGGCAAGGGAGGGGATTCTGCCCTTTTACTCTGCTCTTGTCAGACCCCATCTGGAGTACTGTGTGCAGTTCTGGAGCCCCCAGCACAGGAAGGACATGGAAGTGTTGGAGTGGGTCCAGAGGAGGCCACAAAAATGATCAGAGGGCTGCAGCAGCTCTGCTATGAGGACAGGCTGAGAGAGTTGGGGCTCTGCAGCCTGGAGAAGAGAAGGTTTCCAGGAGACCTTAGAGTAGCCTTCCAGTATCTAAAGGGGGCCTACAGGAAGGCTGGCGAGGGATTATTGACAAGGTCTTGCANGCTGTACTATGGGGAGGTGTCCCTGCCTATGGCAGGGGGTTGGAACTAGATGATCTTTGAGATCCCTTCCAACCCTACCATTCTAGGATTCTCTGAAATCAAAATACCACTCTGGAAGTTAATTTACTTTGACTGTGTTCCAGGGTTTCAACAGGGTCAAGCAACCATGCTGCAAAGTACTGATATTCTAGTAGACTAAAAGTGACTTTCATCTGACAGCCAGCAAGACTTGGGAGCAAAGGACTCTGCAATACTCAGATGAGGCATCAGAGCAGATGCTGAAAATGAAAGTTCGTTGTCTGGATCAGCATTTGGAGATTAAATTATTTCTCTCTCACAGTGCAAATGCAAAAATCTCTCACAAGCTTCTGACCTAAGGAGAGCATAAAACCAAGTTTGAAGGAAGCAGTAAGTGGAGCACAGTGTCAGTGGTTATCCTGACATTGCCAATCCTCATGTCATCACAAGAAAGAAAAGAATGTTTTCATCTCCCCAGTGGAACATGATGCTGTTAGAAAGGCTTAAAAGAAATACTACAAATCTATACAGGTAGAGATTGCTCTTGTAAACAAAATTAAGTGAAAATACAATGCAGTAAACTCAGGAAGAACACCATAGTGCTATATAGCTATGTATCTATACAGCTGCATACAGAATCAAGGGGGGAAAGGTTTTAAGTATTTGCTGAAAGAGTGATACTGAAAAATCAACCTGCTAACTTAAAAGTGGGACTCCACTGCAGGCTATTCTTGGCTTCACTTTATGTAGCTTTAAATTTTACTAAAGGAAAAAGCATCTTCTTGGTAATTTAATTACAGGAGCTAAGCCTGGAAACAAATGCAGGAGAGCAGTACCAGAAAAATGTAGTAGTGTCTTTTACTCCAATTCCAGACTCTCTTCTGCAGCAGCTTCTCAGTTGTGCTTTTGCTAAGTCTTTTTCTTGCATGTCATGCCACATAATGCTGGGCACTTGGCTTGAAAAGATAACATCTAGCAATTAAAGAGTGCTGTGAATATATGTGGTTAATACTGACCAAAAGGATAAACTCCAGAGCAGTATTTTCCCCTCTTTAATGGAATTAAATTAGAGTTGAGCAATAGGATTTGATACAGACAGGAACCTCCTGACCAGCTTTGTTACAAGCACACTATAAACAGTTTTACTTAAAAGTGATCTGAAATACAGACTGTTTAGTGTTTGCCTGCTGAAAAGCCTCTAAGCCCCACTGTGATAGAGATCTCTTGAAAATATTTGAAACTGTCCTGAAAATTGAGGTGTGAAGATCTGAAGCAATTTCCCTTTAAGTCAGTGAGAGTATTTCCATTCATTTTCAAGGAAACATTGTGGAGAAAAACACACAAACACAAATGAAGTTTATATAAAAGAGGGATGAGCTCTCCTTTTAATCCCAATTTCCTATGCTTCCACACTTCCAGATGAGTTAATTGGCATTGGCCAACTGGCAAAGGGGGCCTACAGGAAGGCTGGGGAGGGGTTATTTACAAGGTCTTGCAACAACAAGACAAGGGGCAATGGGTTTGAACTGGCAGAGGGGAGATTTAGACTGGATATGAGGATGAAGTTGTTTGCAGTGAGGGTGGTGAGGCACTGGCACAGGTTGCCCAGGGAGGTTGTGGCTGCTCCCTCCCTGGAGGTGTTTGAGGTCAGGCTGGACAAGGGCTTGAGTGAGCTGTACTAGTGGGAGGTGTCCCTGCCTATGGCAGGGGGTTGGAACTAGATGATCTTTGAGGTCACTTCCAACCTTACCATTCTATGATTCTATGATTTTCCCACTGACTTCATTAGAAACAGGATTGGTATTTTCCAATCTAACATGATAAACTGTAGCTCAGTTTGTTTGCTTCCTAAAGATTTAGCATCTCCTTTACACTGATACTTTTTAAAATAGTCTATTTGGTAAGAAACTGATCACCTCACTCTGACATACAAAGGCTGTTCTTGCCCTTGACAGGCTGCTGTAGATTCTGTTTTGATAGAATCTGACTCCCTTCAAGTGAAAGAACATGAGAGACACCAAACCTTTGTTCTTACACTTCTTACTGACATGTAAAGTTTGCCACATTAAAGTATTTTGCCACCACCCAAACCATGGAATTTTATCCATTATCTTCACCTATATCCCATGGCAATAACATGTACTTTTCCTTTTGTACATTAAAAGCATACTGAACAAAGTAACCAAAGGAAAATAAATAAGAACAGTCTCTAATTTGCAGTGGATTTCTATATTTGGGGCTAAATCACACAGGATTGGACTTGGCTGTTTTAAAGTTATAGATTCTCTGTATCTTCCACAAGGCTTTGGAAATCAAATTGTTTAGGATGCAGACTATTACCCTCACATTGAAGAAGGTTTGAGGACTGTCACCATAAACCTAGAATACCTGAGATTAGATTGGAGAACTCTTGCTAGAGTTCAAGGAAGTAATTGGCTTGGGTAAAAGTAAATACTTGTACTCTGAAGTAATTAACAAAAGCACTATGTTCATTTCCCTCACACATTTGTTCCTTCCTGTCATGCTTGGCATCACTAACTAGTTCATATCCCAAAAAGAAGCACAAACATTGTATACTAAACAGACTTCCAGTTCTGATAGCATAAGACAGTAGAAAAAGAAAGCAGCTAAGAATTGCAGAAAGCAGCTAAGAATTGCAGAAAGCAGCTAAGAATTGCAGAAAGCAGCTAAGAATTGCAGAAAGCAGCTAGGTTTTTTTTTCATTCTAAAATAAGCAAAGGTTTTTTTGCTATTCATTGCCATTAACAAGGAACTTGTAATCTAATAAATGTCACAATCAGTTTTGTTTAATTAAAATAATAAATATTACACAGTAATGCAGATTGACATTTATATCTTCATTTAGGTGAAGTTGGATTTATGGTCAATGCTTTATTTGATGAAGGCCACAAATAATGGCTATTAAACTGCCAGGGGATGGACACAAGATCACATTAATGAAATTAGACAAGGCAAGGTACTGATATATGGAGCCCTCCTGCTAGAAAATAAAAGTAAGTCATGTCCAAAGCAGATGTTTTCTTTGGCTGCAGTTTAAGTTTGTTAAATTTTCAGCAGACAGTTTAACTTCACACACAAAGAGGTGGAAAGGAACAGCACTCCTGTGACAGTGCCTTTCAAGATGTATTGTAGTTAACGCAGCTCACGAGCTCTGTCTCTGTTGTCAAGCAAATCCATGCCATAATGATTCTTAAGTGTAAAGAAACATCTGATACAACACTAATTATTAAACTTCAGTTAAGAAGCCTGAAATAAGGCTTTTGTGCTTACTTGAATAAATATCTTATCCTCGCTATTTTACTAATTAAACATAGATCCAGGAGGTTAACTACAGACACATCCACCTTTGTCTGGGTGTTTTTTTCTGTTTAAAAAAAAAAAAAACCAAACCACCAAACATCAAGAGTTTCAGAATTTTGGTGTAAGGTTATTACAGAGTAAGCAGAAGGGATCCAAGGAAAAAGATATTTCGACAAGGGAGGACTCTCCTCTTACCTCTGCAGTTGCACCCTCACCAGTTGTTCTAGCCCATCCTGGAACACGATGCACTGAGCAATAGGTCATCACTTCTCACTCTGAGTTGTCCATTAAAGATGGTACTGCAGCATCTAACCTCACAGTGCTTGCTTAACAAGCCAGGCTAGACCCAGCTCTGCTACAGCGAATAAATAATCTCAAGTAGCAGAACATTGTGAAAAATGAAACAAACCTGCCTTGTGGGCAAATTATCTAACTGGATGCCATGTGTGAAGTTCAGATAAACATTCAGTTACATGGAATAGCATCTCAAAGTTTGATATTTATCTCTGTGGATTTATTTTCACCTCAGGATCTTCATGTGCCATGCTAATGTGATGCCACACAGGTTCAGGAGGAAAGAAAAAAAAAAACAAAACCAAACCACACAAAGTAAATCAGTCACAGTCATTTGGGGAGGCAATGCAGACAATAAAAAGTGCCAAAACAATGCAAGTCATTATATTTTCTGCTTCTGAACTAGACAAATTACTTTTTAAAGCTCTGCTTCTAAAGAATAGCTCAGTTGGTCATTTATGCTAAAACTCAGGCATTACAAGCCTTAGGGTCTGGTCTAAATAACAATAGATTCATTAATCAATTTATAACAGCTAAGATGCAGTTTCTTGCTCTAGAGAGGAATGCAATATAGTCGGCTGAAATTTGGCCTCACATTCCTCAGGTTCAGGTGAAAATAAGTTAGACATCTCTGGGCAATTTACTCAATAAATTGTCCACCTCCTTGATCTATTTGTCACAGGGGAGAGAGCTGATTTAACTAACAACTTTACCTGCCTTATTCCAGAACAATTCCTGCATTCTGCTTCAAATTCTCCCTTGAACAAAATTAATTTCCTTATACAGATAAATCTATGCTTAGGGTTCTTGAGAAAGCAGGCACAGATAAATACGAAGCCTTAGGCACTTCTGCTTCCGCACCACAGAAATAACAGTGTGATGAAATGCTGTTGGCTCAGCTTGGGACTTCCAGCCATGGTCCAACAGAACACTAGGTCTGAAGGGAGGCAAACCCTTCCCAAGAGTTCTGCCACATGGGATAAAAATACAGACTGTGCTACTCCCCTGGCCTGCACTATTTGGTTCTGCTTTTCAGAGTCCCGATACAGTCCTGGGCAATACCACAGCCTCACTTCTCCTCACTGCCTTTTTTAGTACAGGCAGTCATGAAACGACCCCTGCCTCACCCACAGACAGGTCTTGGGTTAGCCTTCATACACATACAATGTGCAACCATCAGATGGTGCAGATTAACTAAACACAATCTACCTTCTTAGGCCTGTCCTTGGAGTCCAAAGGATTCAGAGCTATGATACCACAGCTAACTGCAACACCCAACTTGCCTGAGGGCCCAGGGACTCCATCCTGTGAAACAGTGTACCAAGCAAGATGAGCATTTGAGAGAGTTATTTCCTTTTTGCTCTGTACCTGCCTTCATCCTCCTGTAGAGACTAAGAACATGCAGGTGCAGAGCACCCCTGGTTTTATGTGAGGTACAGGGAGTACAGCAAAGGGTGTTCTGGGCATCTGCATGCACATGCGCATACACCACCAGCAGCTCTGGGAGGTTATTCTGTCCCTGTACTCCGCACTGGTCAGGCTGCACCTTGAGTGCTGTGTCCAGTTCTGGGCCACTCAATTCAGCAGAGATGTTGAGGTACTGGAAGGTGTCCAGAGAAAGGCGAGGAAGCTGGTGAGGGGCCTGGAGCACAGCCCTGTGAGGAGAGGCTGAGGGAGCTGGGGGTGTGCAGCCTGAAGAAGAGAAGGCTCAGGGGTGGCCTCATTGCTGTCTACGGCTAACTGAAAGGAGGTTGTAGCCAGGTGAGGTTGGTCTCTTCTCCCAGGCAACCAGCAACAGAACAAGGGGACACAGTCTCAAGTTGTGCCAGGAGAGGTCTAGGCTGGATATTAGGAAGAAGTTCTTGACAGAGTGATTGATTGGCATTGGAATGGGCTGCTCAGGGAGGTGGTGGAGTCACCATCCCTGGAGGTGCTCAAGAAAAGCCTGGATGGGGCACTTAGTGCCATGGTCTGGTTGATTGGCTAGGACTGGGTGCTAGGTTGGACTGGATGAGCTTGGAGGTCTCTTCCAACCTTGTTGATTCTATGATTTTACAAACCTCTTATGCCCCACAGCAGGCTGCCCACCTCAGTGGGAAACACCACAGCACACCCTGCCACCAGTGCATTTTCAGAGGTTTCACCTCAGTTTCAAAAGTGTGCTTGAGAGCAAAGAGTATGAGAGAGGTTAGCAAAAAGTTCATTAGCTGGACTAATCTGCTTCCACTTATTTTATTTTTAAATGTGCTTGTTCAGCACTAAATCAAAGGACAGATACTGATCCCTGAGGCACAATCCAGCTCATTGTCTCTACAATGAGCATCCACTTTAAATGGAATTGCTACCTGGCTCCTTGCAGAAGAGTCCCAAGACTGCTGAGGATGAGTTACTAGCCCCTAGGAACTGAGTGCACCTCAAGCTTTGCTCAGATCAAACCTATGTGGGACATCCTTTTCCTGTTACACCTACTTTCCAGGGTTGTCTCCAACATCTTGCTCCTCCACACTGCAAGGCTGAAGTGAACAGTTTTCACTGGCATGCACCTCTGCATTAGGCATTACTGAGTAACATCCCAGAAACACAGGACAAATGTGGATGCAGAAAAGGTCTGGGAAGTGCATTTGAAGGCAAGGGAAGAGCAGCTGGAAAACCAAAATTCACACATATCTTAATGACTGAAGGACTGAGCCCTCCACTGTGGTCAGCTTTCTAAGCAAGATGTGCTCCCTATTACAGGTAATATTACCTCCCATATTACAGG
This sequence comes from Eubucco bourcierii, assembly GCA_013396675.1. Lineage (NCBI taxonomy): Eukaryota > Metazoa > Chordata > Aves > Piciformes > Ramphastidae > Eubucco > Eubucco bourcierii. The sequence continues at coordinate 62,548 of VWZE01000823.1, forward strand.
TAATCTTTAAAAGAAAACAAGTTTCCTTGGGTGCACAAATATACGGTAAGCAAAGTGCAATCATCAAGGGTAAAGCAGACATTCCACTATACGCTGTCAATTTAGGCATCTATGGAATTTGGATTAAATTAAAAGAGCAGCATACAGGCTTCAGTAAGAGCAGAGCCCCAGACACCTGCAAATGTTCTTCTTTCTTTGCTACACACCTCTCACATGACACCCTGCTAAGCCAACCCTTCAGGAAGGGGCTTCAAAATGTTGTGTTTTATCAGCTCATGCAGATGAGACGTTAAAAATCAAAGGTCTGTTGTCAGAAAGCCAAGCATCACTCATTCCTTCACAGACAGTGGCTTACAGAGAAAAAAAACAAACAAATTCCTTTCCTGCATCAAGTTTCTGTACCTGTGACCTTAGTCGTAAATATGTATGCAGAAAGCCAAATTACAGCCCTGCTGAAATCAAAAGTTTTGCCATTGTAGTGCTGAGTCTACCAAGTTGCAACTCAGTTATATTACAGATCAGGCTCCCAAGAAGACAGGGTGCCTTTAAACAAACCCCACTGCCTTTACAAGCTGCAATGCTTTCCACTTTCCTCATTTGCCATGCCAGAGTTAGGGCAACATTCCTCCTGTCAGACTGCTCAGCATGAATAATAGATACATCATTTTTTAACTGTCAACAAAGTATCTGTAAGAGGTGCACTTGGTCCTTTTGAGTGTCTACAGCAAACTGTTTATGTGGCATTACACAGAGCTCATCTTTCCCAACTAGCAAAGAAACCGTGATAAAAAGACATAGATGTTAAACCATAGAAACAATTTTACTCGCACCTTATTATTCCCTATGCAATAGTTAATTATCAAATCCCCCAGTCCCTTGCCTCAGTGACAATTTGCTCAATGATGTGTCAGGGAGAGGGAAAAAGGCAAAACAAATGAGGTCAAATCCTTGCAATAATACACGCTGGTGTTTATTTACTGAGGGCTGCAAGTAGTGTAACTCCTGTGCAATCGGCTGAGCTCTGCTGACTTACACCAGCTGTGGACTAAACACAACTGCTGAGAAACAGATTACGTTTCTGAAAAAATGTAAACTAGGCTATATTTCAGACACAGAAAGCAAAAACCTTACAGGAAAGTTAAAACTGTATTGATAAGGTGACAAAAACTCCTCACACATAGAAGAGGACAAGTTTTTGAGTGGCGTAAATGGTCACGCATCTCCTAGAGCTCGGCTCAAGACCACCCAGTGTTTGTGCTGCTGTGGTCTCCATTACTTCCTTCACATCTCTCACTTCTCCTCTTTTCCCTTTAACAGTCCATCCAGATAGCACTTTAGCATGGTTCTTCTGCCAGCAGCACCCTAACATATTTGGCTGTGCCACACACTGGAAGCGACTGTCCTGCTTGTGTCAACCTGCCCATTTCCATGGTCAGGTTCAAGCCAAGTAAGTGAAACGTTCTTCAAGAACACCACACAGCAATTCCTGGAGTCTTGGAGCACAACCACACAACAAGCTGAGCAAGTTGGGTGGTGGGAACAGGAGTCACAAGCGATGGTGGGAAAGCCTCTGAAACCAGATCTATCCTAATGGCATAATTCAAAGGTTAGCAACAAATCAGCTCATTTCTTTGGGTTATGGCCTCAAGTTTTTGAGGTTTCCATCATGCTTTATTCCAAGAGCCACTTGATATTCGAAAGGCAGACACTTTTTTCTCAGGTGTGGATTCATCACAGCAGGCACTGGCAATACTTAAAGCTACACACACGGAGATACCCAATTCTTCAGCAGCTATCTATGTGCCATAGTATAACAACTTGACAGTGGCCAAAAAGCAGTTGTTGGTGGAGCTGGAATCAAAACACCCACGTTCCCAACTAGGTGACAGCAAATACACCCAACGGTATCACAGCTGCCTGTGGAGTGGTCAGCATTTTTACACCTTGCGCTCTGCAAAAAGTTTGCTTGTGCATGTTCAGGCCACCACATCACTCTGCTGGTTTGGAAGGGTCTCTTGATTTCCCTCCAGTGTTATTGCTACTGGGAGCAATAGTGGGCACCCAGCACAGCCACTTAGGAGTTGCATGCATTTGTCCTGAGCAAGGCAAGAGGTCCTCCCTTTAAAATAACAGCCACCCACCTCCCACGCATTAAGAGATTTCATTCTCAATAGCACCACTGGAGTTGAAAATTCAATGGGAGATATTGGGGGAAAGTAGGACAGGGGAGAGGAAAAAAAAAAGGTAAAAAACAGACAGCCCTGAGAGAGCCCATTACTCTGACTTGACAGACCATTAAAAAAGGTCAGTGTCCACTTTAGATATGTGAACAAATTAACAGGATACACCATGTTCAGCTACACGTTAAGAAGCATTAATGAGAATAGCTTGCAGTTCAGTTTACTTAGCACTTTAAATAAACGTGGGCTATTGGGAATGTTACACAACAACGCAAGCACCCTAAGTGTAGCTCCAACTCCTGTCATTCCTGCAGATGAGTTACAAATCTACAAGAACTTGTCTGCTCCACGCTTGCAGCCACCGATAAACTTAAATTAGTAACTATGTAGGCCTCTTCCAAGGCATATCAGAGACCAGCTGTGCAAGGACCTGTCACCTTCTTGTCAGTGAAAGTTTTCTGTCCAAAGAACTTTCGTCATCCTCCATTCCTCAAGTAGCTGGATGTCACTTGAAGAGACAGCTGAAGTCACTTGCAATGAATGGTCTCAAATCAGAGCTCACTGCCCTTGTCACAGAAAGTCTCACCCCGCAGCTAAAACTGTCACTGATCATGTTTAGATATGTACACTGAGGTATCAGATTAGAAAAGAGTATGCACGAGATGGGAGTTTAAAAGAGGCCAAGTTGCAAGGAAAATCTTAATAGGGAGAATCGAGAGCTTGAAGGGTTAGCCCTTTTCCAAACCCAATTTATATTTCCCATCAAATCCAATAAAAAATATCTAGCTTCTAAACCCGGCATGTCTCCAACCAATATATTCAAGGAGAAGCTTAAACTTTAAGTACTTTGGCCAGTGAGTATGTAGATTGCCAGGATATTACGGCACCTCTGCAGCCAGTTACTTCATTAACAGGAACATACCCAACAGGCATATCCTGACCAAGGTTAATGCTCAAAATGGCAGCTCCACATGCTGGAGTTAAAAAAAAAGTAATAAATTAATAATAAAATGCATTAAATTGGTATATTCTTAAGGAGCTCTTGAGATTCTGATAATATCCACACTTTGTTTCTGAACCTCTTGCTTATATTAGCAATAGTAGCACTGCCTACTGGTTACAGCAAGAGATGGAGCAGTCTGGGCTCCACAGCTGCTTTCCCATCTCAGGTACTGACTTTTAGGTGACTCTTTTAGGCTCTCATTAACTTCTAGGAAACCCAGCTTAACCCTTGGCAAAGCCAGCTGCATGGGTTTGCCAAAGAGCACTTGAGGACACATGTCTAAGACTGACCTCGACACTAAAAATAGCCAAGTGAAAGTTGGGTTGCAGCTGCTAGCAGAAAGACAAAAGGACACTGAAACATCCAGGAGATGTCCACTATGTTCTAACCATTTCATCTGACACTTTTCTAAATGTAAATATGTCATAGTAGTACACCATAGGAGCTAGATCCTGGGGAATGCTCTGTGGATTTGCCCATGATACACTGCAACCTCTGGTGCTCCTCAGGGTAAGTCCCAGAGCAATGCAGGACCAGCAGAAGATGAAAGTGATTTCATTTCCAGCCCAGTGGCTCCAGAAGAAGGATTTCTCTACACCTCCTCAAAAGGTGAATTTTGTTGTGACAGCTAGCTGAAGTCATAGGGGCTGGCTTAGTCAAAAGTTCCAGAAGATGTTCAGGAGAGAAAGCAGGAGAGTGTCTCTTCTGCACACACATACATCTCCTGAAAAGCTGGAGACGGCCAAGGAAACCTTGACAAATCTCAAATCCTGCTGCAGCCCAGGAACTGAGAATACACATTTGAGCTTTCACTAGTCCTTCAAGGCTTTGAAAGACTTGAATGTGTGCGCTCATCTCTGTCTTGAAAGTTGGATTAGACAGTATCTTCTTTTCCATATATAAATGAAAATGCAGTCTTCAGTCAGAAGCCTCTTAAGTTCTTTCCTTTCACTCTGGCACTCTTGACATGAAAGCAAAATAATTTATTCCAACTACTTACTCTGTTTGCTTTGTTCCGGCTCAAACCTACAGCCACAGAAACTTCACTCCCAATTTCATATGCCAAAATTCCTTCCACAACTGATGCTCTGAAGAGTAAGGGGAAATTATTCCAAGCTTTTCAGGGGTTCTGTTTATTTGTTTTTCTGGTTTATTTCTTATGCTCTTGCCCGAAAACACAGCAGGGAAAAATTTTATTCCAAATAAATATGCAAGACCTCTCTTCAAAACAGAAATCAAATTTTAGCCAAGGAAGTTTTCTTCCTCACTTTCCAGGTTCCCCAGAAATCATGAGCATGTATGAACCAGAAGTACAATCCAAACCAAGTCCGCAGCCAACATTTACAGTTTTTGCTATTGAGTTGTCCTTGAAATGCCAACTGCACACTACAAACCAGCAGGAACTGCCACAGACCACTTAACACTGAAGACTGAGGTTGTGATCAATGAATGAACTATGGTGGCTCAGAGAAGATAGGCAAGGATGGCATGCTCACGAAGCTCAGAATGAAGAGTACCTTTCCTCAAGGCACCTGAACTTACCACAAGGGAGTCAGGGGGTGTCCTTTGACTTAAAGACAGTTGAGTGTGTCAGGTGGCAAATGGACTTCCTTAAAATAATCCATAAAGTATTATCTCCTTGAACCAACCAAATCAGCACAGGAAATATATATGTGACTCAGCCCAGAGTATAACATTGGGTTGATGAAAAGCTCAACACGAACCTGCAGTGTGTACATGCAGCCCAGACAGCAACCAAGTGCTGGGCTGCAGCAAGAGCAGCGTGGGCAGCAGGCCAAGGGAGGGGATTCTGCCACTTTGCTCTGCTCTCCTCAGACCCCACCTGGAGTCCTGTGTGCAGTTCTGGAGCCTTCAGCACAGGAAGGACATGGAATTGTTGGAGCGGGTCCAGATAAGGCCACAGGGCTGCAGCAGCTCCGCTATGAGGACAGGCTGAGAGAGTTGGGGTTCTGCAGCCTGGAGAAGAGAAGGTTTTGAGAAGACCTTAGAGTAGCCTTCCAGTATCTGAAGGGGGCCTACAGGAAGGCTGGGGCGAGACTACTGACAAGGTCTTGTAATGACTGGACAAGGGGCAACGGGTTTGAACTGGCAGAGGGGAGATTTAGACTGGATGTTAGGAGGAAGTTCTTTGCAGTGAGGGTGGTGAGACATTGGCACAGGTTACCCAGGGAGGTTGTGTAGCACAGAATTGATCGAAGATCATGTTGAATGATTCTGTGCTCCACAACCTCCCTGGAGGTGTTCAAGGCCAGGTTGGATGAGGCCTTGAGTGAGCTGTAGTAGTGGGAGGTGTCCCTGCCTATGGCAGGGGGTTGGAACTAGATCATCTTTGAGGTACCTTCCAACCTTACCATTCTATAATTCTATAAACAACCAAAGAGAACTGTGAAAAAAAGAACAAGCTTGAGTTGGCTTCCACTCACAGCCCCAGAGACTCCCAGCACCACAACAGGGAGTGCAGAGACCAGCAAAGAGAATCACATCTGTACTGAGATCCAGCAGCAGGATGCAGTCACTACAATGTGTTTGTGTAGTAATTTTGGTTTATCCTATATCACCCCACTCAATCAAAATTCCACACAAAAATGAATTTAAAAGTACTTTGCAGATAAGCAAAATTCCTATTAAAGACTAAACCCTCCTGAAAGTCTGTCCAGAGAGTACTGACCCCAAATAGGAGCTCTTTGGATGCTCAGTTTCTTTTTTTTAATTAGGCCATGCTTTAGAAATCTAAACATAGACAAAAGATCCTAACTGTAGGCTCCTATTTTTGAAAGTCCTTGGTCTTTAATTTTCATAGCATGGTAAACAAAGCATCTTTTTTTCTTCCCCACTAGAAAGTACTCAGGGTTCAGAAGTTTATTGGAAACATAGCTGCCATCCAAATCAACACAGACTACAAAAACAACAGGGCTGACAAGACAGAACACTTTCAAAACATCACACTGATCATTAGAACAGCAGAGCAAAACATTAATATCATAAGCTTTTGCAGTCAAGGACTCTGCTCTAGCTGGGTATAGCTCTTTAAGCAACGGAAACCTGGGAAAAGAGACTTTGAAGATAAATAGATGGATTTGCTTTCCAGCAAACAAATACAGGATCAACAAAATTGAACATGATGACTATTCCATAGGCAACAGTGATGCTGCCATGCAGATTTTCAGATATGTCACTATAGCAAATAAGCCTCTGTTTTGCTCTTGGGAGGAACAGAAAGTGAGGAAGTAGATAGCACAAGACATTTGGGCCAAAAAAAAAGAAGACATACAGATGGAAAATAAACTCTACTCATGTTCCACATGTGAAATACCTCCCTACAAATGTGAACTTCATACAGTTTAGTGACACGAGTGCCTTGTAGTCCCTTCCACAAACAGATCTGCTAACAATCTCAATGGGAGTTACACACATGGAGGATCAATAGTGTTGACACCAGATTAATAGTGTGCAGATATATTATGTTTGATACATGAACACAAGACACAATAACCTGGCACTTAAGTTTTCAAAGTTGATAACTTTGACTAGAGGTGCTGCGTCCTCAATATTTATGTTACCTCACCGCTGCATTCTTTTTCAGAGCAACAACTTTGACCCAGAAAACACTTTTTCCTTGCCAAACTATCTACCTTTACACCAGGGAAGCTAAAAAGCCTCATTCCCCCAATGTCTATGCAAGGCAGTAAAGCATATCTTTATTATCAAGTTACAGTTAGATATCTTAGTTTGTCAGTATTTCCATTATAAAACACACTTTTATAGTTAAAGTGAGACTCACAAGTCAAAGACCCCAGTTTTCTCACTTGAAGTGATAAAGGGCATAGTGCACACATGTCATGCATGAAAAGTGGGAGAGACTCAAAGTTCTAGATGGAAAAAAGGATTCTTTGCACAATGCTCAATTTGCAGACATCCACATACACAAGGGTAAGCCCATTCCAGCTCCATTCAGCTCAGACATCTGTTAGCAAAACCTTTGCATGAGCCCTGTGCATAGACTTCTGCACATTTAACAGACATGGATTATTCTCTGCCAAGTCCATGCTCACCTATCTCTAAAACAAATACGGTAATATTGGTATGGGCAAGGCTATGGTTTAACTGAACAGGTCATGCTTCAAAACAGTGTTTTCAATGAAAGGGAAAAGCTGATCCAGTGAAACAAACCTGGGACTATAAAGACAGGAATTTGTGGATCGTTACCCCTTTGCTGCCAGTGATTTGATGAGTCACTTCACGAGCGTTCACTTACTGGTTAGACTATCACACAGTCACCAATTCTGAACCACGGCCACCGGCGCCCAATTCTGAACCTAGGATACTAGCACCCAATTTTGAACCTAGGCTACCAGCACCCAATTCTGAACCTAGGACACTAGCACTTGCTTACTTTTCAGGTTGGGGTGTTGGGAAGATTCAATAACATTTCCACGTGTTAAGCATTAGAGAGCTACTAAGTGGTTAAAGTGTCTGATTTAATGCTCTCTTTTCTGGAAGTTGGGGTAGAGTTACAATTTTCACTCTAAGTTTACCTCATATTGCTTGCCTTGGTAGAGGAGAGATCTCTCCTTCACTACATGTCACACAGTTTTTATTCCAAAGCCAGAAGCAGCGAGCTTCAGGCCAAAAGGAAAAGCAAAGCTTCAGATGGCCATGACATGCATTCTACAGCGAACCTGAAAGAACAAAACCAACCCCGCACACCAGTGGCTTATTCCTATTAAAATTCATTCATTTCTCCTGCATATTTTTCTGGTTTTGCTGCCTTAGTTATTCTGTCCATCTCCATCCTTCACCAGAGTCACTGGCTCAGCGAGGTCACACTGCTGTATATGACATCACACGTCACAATCCCCATGGTAACCGCCGTGTTGTCACAAACAGTACGGCAGAAGGAGAAGGGGGAATAGAGTTAGAAAAGAGTATTTACACATAAATATCTTGGCAATCAAAAAGACTGGGAAAGGAAATGCACAAAAAGAGACTATGACAGCTTAATGAGGTTTTGGTAACATGCTGTAGTTTTCCAACTGTGATCTTGGTTCTTAAAATCTGATTTCCTTTACTTTTATGGACTTGAAAAGAACTGGGTTCATTTTGCTCAGCACAGCAATCTGAAAGTTCACATGTCTGATTTTATTATTTAATGCACAGAAAGAATTGCATTGCAACGCCTGCTGAAGAAACTGCCTTTTATAAAGGCAGTCTACAGAGATATGTTTGGAATTTTAAATCCTGGTGTTTTGCTTTCTCTTTAATCTTTTATTAATGGTTTGTGTTCCCATTACTCCAAACTGAGCATTAGGTTGCTGGGGAAAAGAACCAATCAAATGCGTACAGCGGTTGGAACTTATTTGAAAATAAAGGAGGGTTAGCTGATCAAAAATCTCTATTTCTGAGGTTTAGGCCTGTGATGGACATCTTGCACTGAAGGAAAACAAGAAGAAAAAGGAGAATCGTTTTGACAGGAGCAGGTTGGGAGGCAGCAAGAGAGACTGGTAACTGGCTCTCCCATTTTGCTTTAATTCTGACTGATCAATCTCAAGAGGTTTTGACAGAACCAAATTCAAATGCCATTTACTTTTTTGTGACAGATATGAGCATAAATTAATTCTGCCAGCTGACCTGACCACAGCTCCTCCTGGGGTCCCTCCTCGCAGCTGACTCTTGCAAAGGATCTGTGTAATTTGAGTTATGAGATACAACGGCCACGATCTGCTTATTCAAACAGCCTATAAGAAAAATGAAACCAACATTTCTTTCCCCCCCACTCCCAGTACTGGCAACTAAAGCCCCATCTTCTGTTCCTCCTGTGGAAACTTAAGCAATTGCTTCCCACTGGCTTGTAACTGTATGTCCAAAGACGACAGAAAAATAAAATAGAGCTGTGTGGCTGCTTTCACACAGCCACCCACCTTCCCTTCCCCACGCACAAATGCAGCTCTGCTTAATCAGGTTGCGCAGTAACCAAGATCCTCTCCATACACAAAGTCCCAGGATAAGAGGCAGCAATTCTTTTCCTGTCTCCCCGTAAGAAGACAACACAAAGCAGAGATGATGGTAAATTCCCTTGCCAGGATACCCTCCTATTTTAGTGGGGATGCAAGTCTGCCCTATAAGGGCATGTAGAGATTTCCAGAACTATATGAATATTTGCCTGCTGTTACCATTATTAGATGACTCCATCCTTCCTTATCCACAGATTTATTATGGTTAAACCACTTTATAGTATTTATTAAGAACTTTTATCACTGCTAAGAAATTCTGGATTTAAAATTATCTAGAAGGGTCATTTTAACCTGCCAGTGACAGTGCTCACTGCGTCCTTATTCTAAGGTCGCTGCTGTTTTAAGTGAAGTTAGCAAAATATTAACACTTAGATTCTATCTTTCGTTCATTTGAGGAGTCACAGTGTGCTCCACATGCAAGCCATACAGAGATATAACCCTTAGAAAAGTGATTTAGACAGGAAGAAGGTAGTTGAAGTCAACATCACACTACCCTTCCTCAGAATTCACAGGAGGAAAAAAAAGTTTGTTGATCAGTGTTGGTCTCAAGCCACCACTTGAGGGTGGGAGGCACAGTCATGAAATGTGCATAGGATTAAAAAGAAAGAATAATGAAATCAAGATGGGGTTTTTTTGTTGTTGTTCTATTCAGATGGTTGATATTGACAGGAGGAAAAAAAAAAATCGAAGTATTGGTAGAGCTTAATATTTGAGCACTGAAAAGAAAAAGAACAAAAGGAAAAATAAAGTGACCCAAACCAAAACCAACCAGAAAAATAATTTTTAAAAAAAACACAAACAAGCAAAAAGATTATACACAAAACAACACAACTCCAACTTGTTTCTTCTTATCAAGAGCTTTAAAGTGCAAAGGGAGAAGAAAAAAAAAAATAGAGATATGGCATTGACGTGATGCCAGATGTTTGGTTTAATCCAAACATGGGCTACAGGTCCAGCATTCACTGCTTATCACATCTTATTTATGGATCTTCTCTTAAAATTTCCTTGTCTCTTGTTTTAAAGATGCATACTAAACTGTAAAGCAAAATGTCAGCTTGGCCTACACAGAATTGGGAGCTACTGAAAGGCAACATGTAAAATCATAGAATCACAGAATGGTAAGGTTGGAAGTGACCTCAAGGATCATCTAGTTCCAACCCCCTGCCATAGGCAGGGACACCTCCCACTAGTACAGGGCACTCAAGGCCTCATCCAACCTGGC
>VWZE01000823.1:87616-146383 GCA_013396675.1 Eubucco bourcierii
CTGCTTTGTTTTCCATTTGCCTTAGCAAATGTATATACACGTATATACATGGTGTATTCATATGAATATACATGTATATTTGACAGGTATATGTATATACATGGTTATCCAGTGGTCTGCAGAAAAAAACATATACCTGTCGAATATACATGTATATTCATATGAATATACCATGTATATACATATATCTGTTGAAACACAGCCAAGCAAGTCAGCCAGAAATGAATGGAAAATTTGAAATAAAATCATCCTGTGATTACATCTCCACAGTGTCCCTTTAAGCCAAAATAAACATTCAGCACCAGTCCACCAGTAGTCAGTAGGAGGATATATTTAAGCTGATTCCTCTACACTGGCACCAGCGCAGTCGGGGGTGGGATGTTAAATATGGCAGCCTTTCCATGCAGTGCTGATTTCCCATCCTGGGCAAACGAAAATAAGAGCACATGACATCCCTGAGAAGCCCCAGAGCCTTGCACACACAAATGAAAACTGAGTCCTCAGTTAAGCCTTAGCAGGAAAGTAACTGCCTGAGGTTCATCAGAAGCAACGCCACTGGTGTGGTGACTCTCGCTGACGTTCACACGTTCAGTGCTCAGCTCTCCCACTGGCCTGACTGCAGAGTTGCAAATCCTTACTTCTAGAATGAACAACAGTGAAGTACATACACACACCACCCCCCAAAAATCCAAGTATCTAGAAGTTATTAAGAACTAAAGTCCTCAAGGCTGAGGAGAGGACTGAGAATTAAAGATCATTAAAAGAGACTCCAGAAGAAAGTTAACGCTCAGAATTTATTCTGAGTAACAGACTTAGTAGAAACTTACAGAGCTGCTACTATGATGCTCACTTCAGACCAAACAAACTCTGAGATCTTCTCAAATTTTTTGGATAACCCAGGCGGACAGAATTTAAGGAATTTTATTTCCTGAAGTAGAAACAGGTTGTTTGGGGTTTTTTTTTGCTGGATCAGATCCTGGGAAGGTTGGGGAGGGACTATTAACAAGGTCTTGCAATAACAAGACAAAGGGCAATGGGTTTAAACTGGCAGAGGGGAGATTGAAACTGGATGTTAGGAGGAAGTTTTTTCCAGTGAGGGTGGTGAGACACTGGCACAGGTTGCCCAGGGAGGTTGTGGAACACAGAATCACCCAATGTGATCAAAGATCACATTGGGTGATTCTGTGCTCCACAACTTCCCTGGAGGTGTTCAAGACCAGGCTGGAGGAGGCCTTGAGTGCCCTGTACTAGTGGGAGGTGTCCCTGCCTATGGCAGGGAGTTGGAACTAGATGATCCTTGAAGTCACTTCCAACCTTACCATTCTATGATTCTATCCTCTCACCTTCAGAGCTTACTGTAACTGCAGTATCAGTCAAGACCTAACCTTCCAGTAATGAGGCCAAACTTTCAGCATAGTATCAGCAATTGACAGTCTGAGAAAAATCTGAAAAGGGAATCACTAAACAATTGTTCAGAAATGCTACTTTTGACAGTGGACATTTAAAACTCTGCACCAAGTATTCTGTATTGTAGACCTGACTCACATGTCGCAGTAAGTTGTGGAGATGCTGTGGTCAGTTTTTACTGCAGGGTGATACAGTTCCTTACTAATCTGCTGGGAAAAAAACAAAACATATTGCCAGTCAAATCAGAATTTTAGGGATTAGTATGGTGAGGACTGCTGCTAGGAGATCTTGGGCATATGGGAAGCTAAAGTGAGAAGACTCAGAATTATAAAATTCCTTTCAGCAAATGTAGCATTTGCTTTAGAACAAAAGTAATCCAAATAGAATGGGACAGATTGAACACTACACAAAAACATACAGCAAAACCAGAGCCAATGTACACAAATATGAATTGTCAGGTAATAAAATGTAAGGGGGGGAATACATAATATATAACAAGGCTGACAAAGAGTAATCTTACTAAAGACCAAGGGAGTTAAAAAGTGAAATGCAGTTCCTGTTGGATTCATGTTCATGAATCCCAGAAAACTGGAAGGGAGTAGCTTTATCCAGAATGAGACTGGATTCTGCTGAACTGGAGCTTGCAAAAAGAAAGTATAATAAAATAAATCCTTCAGGAAAGCATAATTACAACAAAAAAAAAAGGTAATACTGTGTGTGAGATGTACACTGAAGGAGCAAGCAGACAAACCTAACAAGATCAGGTATATAGAGGGAAGGGGGGAAAAAGCTGAGGAAGATACAGTAGAAAAGACGCCAAACACTATGGACTAAAGAGTTTCATCATCCAATTGAGGGGGAAGCAAAAGGAAGAGGTTTAAGAGGGAATGCCAGGAGGTATAGGAAAATTACTTAGAGGCTTACTTTTTTCTAGATGACTTAAATTCCTACTTCAAAAAAAAAATTAATCTGCAGTCCTTTAAATGGTCCTTGAAAAGCACAGTCTCAAATCCCCATCTATTTCTTTAGTGAAGGATATTTAACATGTTTGGAGTTGTCAGTTTGTTGGGTTTTTTTTTAAACTTAGATTCAGAGCATTCTAATCCAGCAACTGCTATATTTAGTATCATTTTAAAAAAATAAATGGTAGATACAGTGAGTGTTTTGGTTTTTAAAAAAATAAATAAATAAAAGGAACCAAAAGAGCACCAAACCAAAAAGCACCAAACCACTCTTCTTGAAGTGATCTAACTCTGCCCAAGTTTTATCTCATGCTTAACAGTTTAATCAGACATCTCCATTGTCATATCTTTCAATTATTATTTTACTGAGTGCTGTGATAAGAATCAACTAGATCAGCACATCAGTAAACTGTTTCTTATTAGGGTATTTCCTTCACTTAAAATAGCTATTACAATACCCATCACAGAACATTAAGTACCCCAGGCATCAAATCTCTCTATTATTCTGTGATGGAAATAATTATAAATGATAAAAATACATTTGAAATTCATTTTCAAATGCGTGGGAGCAGTCCATCTTAGGCTTTAAATGACAAATACCTAAAATATCTGCAGCATTGGCTTAAGTACTTATGCTGTTTCAGTATTCAGCCCACACATCTGACTGACTAAACTAACTTGATTCCTTCACAGGAAGGACATTGAACTCTTGGAGCAGGTCCAGAGGAGAGCCACAAAGATGCTCAGAGGGCTGGAGAAGATCTGCTATGAGGACAGGCTGAGAGAGTTGGGGCTCTGTAGCCTGGAGAAGTGAAGGTTTCCAGGAGACCTTATGGCAGCCTTCCAGTATCTGAAGGGAGCCTACAGAAAGGCTGGGGAGGGACTATTGACAAGGTCTTGCAATGACAGGACAAGGGGCAATGGGTTTGAACTGGCAGAGGGGAGATTTCGACTACATGCCAGGAGGAAGTTCTTTCCAGTGAGGGTGGTGAAGAACTGGAACAGATTGTCCAAGGAGGTTGTGGAGCACAGAATCACCCAAGGTGACCTTGATCATGTTGGGTGATCCTGTGCTCCACAACCTCTCTGGAGGTGTTCAAGGCCAGGTTGGATTCGTCTTTGAGTGATCTGTACTAGTGGGAGGTGTCCCTGCCTATGGCACGGGGTTGGAACTAGATATTTTTGAGGTCACTTCCAACCTTACCATTCTAGGATTCTATGATTTGTATTTTTTTTCCTTGTTTTTCCCTACTTTGAGTGACCTAAAGCACCAGCATGCTGGAAAAAAGGACAGCCTAGTAAAGGACACCATACTCAATTAATACATTTGCCTCAAACTCACTGCTCAGCCAGAATTTCCCTACGTAGTTCAGACCTCCTTCACCAGCCAATACAGCTACTGAGACAGACTGAGTGCTTGCAAGAGGTACAGAGGTCCATCAGTTTATGTCTTCTTCAAACTGACCTCATGTAAAGCACATACAGAGAACAAAACACAGAGCACTTGAAAGGAAAGTCACATTTGCTTCTGTCAAACCCTGCAGAGAATTAAGCAGGTGCAAGAGCCTACTGTCAGAGGGGGGGGAAAAAAAAAATCTGCTAATATGTAACTCCCAAACAAATGCTGAGATTACTGTGGAAAGGCTTACAATTAATCGAGCAGCTGGTGAAACATTTAAAAGCCTGTAAGGTAATATGGTCATTAGGACTATTTAAATTCCTTTGAAGGAATTTAGCAAAAGGTTCCTAGGATGCTTCAAACTACATACACAAAGGTTCTCATTGACAAGCTGCAATGGGACAGACAGGAGTGTTGTGGTGTTGATAAGAGGACCTTTAAAGCTGAAACTTGTTAAGGATAAGTTTTGACAACCTGGATGACAGCTCTGAAGACAGAACATATCTGAAGAGGCAAGAGGTTTCCATTCCTATCACCCTTCTGAAGAACAGAAAGCATCTAGGTTGTGAACAAATCTGTCCAAAGATGCTCTGAGCTATAATGCAGTTCCAAGCAGACAGCAACTGATCCTCACAATGTATGAGGGGCAGCAGACACTGCCTGTCAGTGCCAGGGCAACTGGATTATGAGGATGGCAAACCTCTCTTGCTATTCTAGAGAGATATCTATCAAGAGTAGTCACCAACATATGCTACCCTCTCTTAATCAGCGACAGATCTGGACGCTTATAACCTGAGCAGAACTTTCCATCTGTTGTGCTGTTGAATAGGCTTCAGATCGGAAATTGCTAACATTTCAACTTTATCTGATACTGAGTGCCCTACACAAGAGGAAAAAAAAAATACAGAAAAGAAAAAAAAAAAGTCATTCTAGAAGCTGCCTATTTTCCCCACACAGAACCAAAACAACTTTGCAGCGCGGCTTATTACTACACTAGGAGAAACTGTAATTAATACTGCTGGGCACTATAAAACATATGAAAGTTTTTAGGTCCCTAAATTAAAGCCAGAGATCAAAGCAGCAACCTAACACAGCCCAGTTTTCCATGGTTTTGTCTGCCCTCTCCTCTATTTCTACTTATTCTGCCTTCCTTCCCTACCTCTGTAGCCTCAAGCTCTGACATGTCCTAGATCTTTCTCCACTGCAACACTCTAACCTTTCTTTCCCAGCTTGTCTCCACCACAGTGTTTTCACATGTTTAGTCTAGTTTTGCTTGATTTTCCAGATGGAGAGGAACAACACTGGATGTGACTAGACCAGACCTATACATGCAGGTTGGCCAAACAGCTCATCCTCCTGGCTGTCAGGCAAACCAAACACAAGTGCAGCTCTTCAGCTTGTGCAGGTCTCTCAGTCAGACCAGGGGACTACAGCTCCCAGCCTGCTAGCAGTCCGGGTTTGCTGCAGAAATTCAGTGTGCTTAAGATCATTTGCACTGCTTAATAAGGGAGTCCATCCCACACAGAGGAGAGAAATACACAGAAGAAATTGCTCATTCATAATTCTTGCCCTGAAAACCAGGATAAATTCAGCAAAAGTGATTTAGCAACTACTCTGTCAGATTGCAGTCCAAAGGGACTAGACAAAGGGATTTGTCCAGTGTCCAAAGGGACTGGACAAAGGGATTTGTCCAGTGGTGACAAGCTTTTATCACAAACTACAACATTTACTCTCCACTCCCGTGTATCAAAACTCTTACTACCTGTTGAGGAAAGGGAATGAAGGGAAGAGAAGGAAGTTCAAGGGAAACAAGTAAAACCTTCACACCTCAGACATGAACTGGAGTGGAAAAGTTACTTTCAGAGATACTCTAATTCAAAATGCTGCAAAACTCAAGAAAACCTTCATAACAAAAAAAAAAAAAAAAAGCAGCTCAGCTGGCAATACTTGCCATGCAACTTTGAAGAGAGAGGAAGGAAGAAGTGAGGTACCTAATGTCATCCCAAAACAGCGTATCCAAACACATGTATGTGGTATTTAAACAAAGAAAGAAGCAGGATTCATTAAGAGCACCACATGAGCAGCATAGTGCAAAGTTGCTGTCACTTTTAGTCAGCAGAAGGTCAGAGTAAGTGGGAGACAGGACACAAAATGTTCTATTTACTAATGCTGCTTGGGAATACTGTTCATAACATTTTAAAAGTCAGGTTTCCACTGATGCCACTGCAACAAGCGGGACACCACTGCACTCCCTCCAGCAAAAGAATCATACAATGGGTTGAGTTGGAACAGGCCATAAAGGTCATCTAGTTCCAACTCTGCTGCCATGGGCAAGGACACCTCCCCCACTAGACCAGACTGCTCAAAGACTCATCCAGCCCAGCCTTTGCAGGGTTGAGCTGTAGCATTTCCAGGGAAAAGGTAGCTTCCAGGGCTCAGCTCACAACTAACACCCTGGCCAGAAGAGCTCTCAGAAACGAAGTAGATCCTATTGTGAACCCATTGTATTTCTTCATTTTACCATTCCTACACCAATAGAAACCCTCTGAGTTAATGGTTATGTACTTAGCTATAGTGCAAAATGTTAGAAGAACAGGAACTCAGAGATCTCTTGAGCAAGAACACTGAAGCATGTTGAGCTTAATTTTACAAGTTAACACTTGGGTGGGAAATCCTCAGCAGTGAAGTGAATGAGGCTGCATGTGTCTGCTCAGGCAATTTTAGCTTCTAGTAATGAGACTTGTCACCAGGACTCAACAAGGTCAGCATCAAAATATGTATATATTTGCTCCTTCTGGAAGGAGTTAATCATAAACCATGGTGACACACACACACACATATATATGTATACATATATGTATGTGTGTGTCTGCACACATATGTACACATGTGTATATATATAGATAGAATCATAGAATGGTAAGGTTGGAAGGGACCTCAAGGATCATCTAGTTCCAACCCCCTGCCATAGGCAGGGACACCTCCCACTAGTACAATTCACTCAAGGCCTCATCCAACCTGGCCTTGAACACCTGCAGGGAGGGAGCAGCCACAACCTCCCTGGGCAACCTGTTCCAGTGCCTCACCACCCTCACTGGAAAGAACTTTTACATATATGTGTGCGTGAAGATGAAATTCCAGAGGAAAAAAGGCATTACAACACTAGAGGTTAATATTTTAATGATGTTTCTTCAAATTATACTTCATTTTTTGAACAAGCTAATACTTCATAGAGGAGAATCTCTACACCAAGTGTAATTGAGCTACAGTGTTTCTATAAGTGGTGTCTCCTCACCCTGAATCGCTTTTAACACTCATTGATTTCTGCCAGACACTCATTGGAAGAATTAATTTATTTATGAACTTGTCATTACAAGTCATTGATTAAGATGTCCTTCCTTAAAGATTTAATTATGGCCAAAGATAAAAGATTTGCTAATTATTGTCTTTTATCTAATTGAAGCTTTGTATTACAAATAAAGTTCAAAGGTTTAAGACAGTTGCCCTTTCAACCATTTGGGCAAAGATGAGAATTTAATTAGAGGAGAGACCATACTCACACTAGCATCTACAGGCACATTCCAGGAGCCATTCTGGTAACAGAACTGATGATTATTCAATGTGCAGAGACTCCAGAAAATCTTTTAACCTTTTTTTTCCGGCTTTTATCTGTTTTCACAGCATCACTCAAGCAACTTGACAGTCTGACCCAGCTAGTGAAATATCTTAAATCAGAGATAAAGAACCTCCTCACTTCTTTCAGTGCTGTTTAACATCTTTGTCAGTGACATGGACAGAGGAAACAGTGCACCCTCAGCAAGTCTGCAGATGACACCAAGCTGTGTGGCACAGTTGACTTGCTAGAGGGTAGGGATGCCATCCAGTGGGACCTGGACAGGCTGGAGAGGTGGGCCCAGGCCAACCTCATGAAATTCAGCAAGGCCAAGTGTAAGGTCCTGCACTTGAGTAGGCACAATCCCAAGTACAACTCCAGGCTGGGTGGTGAATGGCTGAGAGTAGCCCTGAGGAAAAGGACCTGGGGGTCTCAGATGATGAAAAGCTCAACACGAGCCTGCAGTGTGAGTGCAGCCCAGACAGCAACCGAGTGCTGGGCTGCATCAAGAGCAGTGTGGGCAGCAGGGCAAGGGAGGGGATTCTGCCCCTTTAATCTGCTTTCATCAGACCCCACTTGGAGCACTGTGTGCAGTTCTAGAACCCCCAGCACAGGAAGGACATGGAAGTGTTGGAGCGGGTCCAGAGGAGGGCCACAAAGATGCTCAGAGGGCTGCAGCAGCTCTGCTATGAGGACAGGCTGAGAGAGTTGGGGCTCTGCAACCTGCAGAAGAGAAGGCTTCGAGGGGACCTGATAGTAGCCTTCCAGTATCTGAAGGGGGCCTACAGGAAGGCTGGGGAGGGATTATTGACAAGATCTTGCAGCGACAGGACAAGGGGCAATGGGTTTGCACTGGTAGAGGGGAGATTTAGACTGGATGTCAGGAGGAAGTTCTTTACAGCGAGGGTGGTGAGACACTGGCACAGGTTGCCCAGGCGGGTTGCAACTGCTCCCTCCCTGCAGGTGTTCAAGGCCAGGTTGGATGAGGCCTTGAGTGAGCTGTACTAGTGGGAGGTGTCCCTGCCTATGGCAGGGGGTTGGAACTAGATTGTCCTTGAGGTCCCTTCCAACCTTACCATTCTATGATTGTATTGCAATTTTACTTGCTCTTAGAAACCAACAATGGGAAGGATTCTTAGGAATGTGGCTTTTCAGTCTTCAGCAGATAACAGCAATTACCTTACTTAAGAACTGTTCTTAATTGAGGACTAAACCAGAAAACCAGCAGCATATGTCTAAATATCAACATCTCTTAACAATAAACAGTTCAGAAAAAAAGAATATTACATATAAAATCTCTGTGTCATTAAATCCCTGAACTTGTTGGCTTATTTCACAGTATCAGGAATCAAGAAATGTACACATCCATAGAACAGAAAAACTTAACATACAAATTACTTCATTTTCAGGCTTCCTAGCATGAGACCACATTTGCACAAACCTGAAGCACAAAGCTATCTTGTTTGGCTCCCACACACATCTACCAGTAGTGCATGCAAATATCACCTGTGGGAGCCCGACTTGCAAGTGACAGTAAAGATCTCACACTGTGTTTGCCATTATTAGGTTTGTGCACAGCTACACACACACAGGTTTAGAGAGCTGGCCCACTCCTGGGGACCTCCTTCCCCTCAAAGGCATCTGCTGTCACCTTACAGAGAACTCATGGCTCAACTGACACTTCCACTACAGAGATACAGCAAGAGTCTGTGGCAAAGGCCCTGACAGTCCCCATTAGACACAGAGTGATGGCTCTGAGCCTATAAGCTATTCCAAGTAGGTATGTGGCCATAATAAATGCCCACTAGACTACTACCTAATGAAATTGCTTGACATTTATACATATAATTAAAACAAGTATAATCAATCAATCCATCTGTATGCTAGCAAACTGCAGCTTTGAAAGTCTCCTTTGATTTATGACATAGTTTATAGGAATAGAACATTTAATATTTCAGTGAATCAGTGTTGCCTCATTTTTTATTTGTTTTTCAAAACAACACCCATTGGATACTTGAACCTGAGAACAAGCTTCAAGTGCCCTGTACCAAAATAATTGCCTGCAAAAAAATATTCTTCAATTTCAGTACTCAGTCTCAATTCTTCTAGTTTTTCCATTACTTCCAAAAAGAACTCAGCAAGTCAATTTCCATGCACACAGTGGAGCCAAGACAGGTGAGAGATGGGAAGAGGAAGACGTTCATTATTTTCCCAGGTGACAGAAGATGCACAGTTTGTGTGTGAGCACCGCCATAGGCATCAGTAATCTCAGTAATCAGAAAAGGGATTAAGATACAGGATCAAGGAGTTGTATTTGGAGTCAGTAAGTTCTGTTCAGTAGCACCAAGTCACAAAAAGTGTCGAAGTGAACCAATTGCTTTGGAAAGATGGAGCAGATCTTTAGAACTGGAAACTTACCCAGCTCTACTTAGCGGATTAGTGCCTACCATCTTGGTCATTGTCCCAGGTTGGAAACTATAAGGTTAAAAAGAGTCCTCTGGGGACTGGAAGATTGTTACTCAATCCCATAATTCTGCTATCTCTTCATAAGCTCACAGCAAGGCCACCTCCTTCTCCTTTCCTCCCCTCCAGCCTTGCACCAGGCAGGAGCTCCCTTATCAGGATAAACATGTAAGGATAGGCCTGGTTTGGGGCCTCCAGAGGTTGATCCTAGGCCTCTGGAGGATAGCAGTGGCATGGGGTGGGGGGAGGACTGGAGCACTGGGGATTGTAGATTCAGTTTTGGGTTGGGGGAAAATTCAGGGGGTTCGCTAATGGCTTATGTATCTGCTTTGTAACTTCTGTCTGTAACTCTCTCTCCAAACACAATTCTGTTTTTTCCTCCAATTCATTTGAGAGCTTCACTCTGTCAGCTCTTTAAACCCACTACAGTCATAAAGATCAGGAGAGAAGTTCTTTGCAGAAGTAGCTCACGCATAGATTACATGATGCTGGATTACTCTGATGGTGACAAATTCTGGAAAAGAAGTTGTTGCAAACAGACCTGTTCTTACAGCTTGGCAAGCTCTAATTTACCCATCTCGATTCAATTTCCACCCAGACCACACACTGGCAAACCAAACAGCACAGGCTCTTGGTTCTTTATGTGGGCCTGGTGTGTGCAAAAATGAAGAACACAACTATGGCTTAAGCACTGAAACCCACAGTCAGTGTGCCACAAAGCCAACAAAATCCCATGTATACTTTACAGTTGTACCTAGTTTATTTACAACAGAAAGGAACACTTCATAACGATCTTCTCACCAATGCCTGCTGCCTTCTACTAAACCTCAGGGATTCATAGAATGGTAAAGTTGGAAGGGACCTCAAAGGTCATCTAGTTCCAACCCCCTGCCATAGGCAGGGACACATCCCACTAGTACAGCTCACTCAAGGCCTCATCCAACCTGGCCTTGAACACCTCCAGGGAGGGAGCAGTTGCAACCCCATCAGGCAACCTGTGCCAGTGCCTCACCACCCTCACTGGAAAGAGCTTCCTCCTAACATCCAGTCTAAATCTCCCCTCTGCCAGTTCAAACCCACTGCCCCTTGTCCTGTCGTTGCAAGACCTTGTCAATAGTCCCTCCCCAGCCTTCCTGTAGGCCCCCTTCAGATACTGGAAGGCTACTATCAGGTCTCCTGGAAGCCTTCTCTTCTGCAGGCTGCAGAGCCCCAACTCTCTCAGCCTGTCCTCACAGCAGAGCTGCTGCAGCCCTCAGAGCATCTTTGTGGTCTCCTCTGGACCCACTCCCACGGTTCCATGTCCTTCCTGTACTGGGGGTTCCAGAACAGTACATCACGTTTAAAGTTGGAAGAGTAAAACCAGAATTCAGCAGTTTTAAAAGTGCCTTATCTATACAGAACACATGCTCTGGGGATGCTCCAAAGCACTATCTAAAAGAAATCCTACCCTCTGAGATGCTCCAGAAATGCACAACACCAAGAACAGCAGTGAAACTTGTTTGTGCACTGGTCATTTTCTTAGTTCTTCATTTACCAACAATGTAAAGTAAAGTTGACAAAAGAAAGTAAGCTTTCCTCCTCTACTCTAACTGCTGATTAAATATTAGTATTTTCTTCAGATGAAAGAGCAGATTATCAGAAGACAGAAATAAGGACACTTGCTAAGACCTGAAAAAAAATCCACAACAATTTACTGCAAAACATTGGTCTTTGTACAAGAGGCAAAACTGATGGGAGTGACTTGTTTGAGCTCCCCAAGAAGCATATCACACTTAGCTAGGCAAACACAGCAATTTCTGTTCAAATCATATTTGAAATTTTAAAATTATCATCTTCACTCCAGTACTCTTCTTATTTTTTTTGTTCTCAAGCATCCACATTGAAACCAAATTTCCCCACAGGAGAGGTTCACACAACAGACTGGGCTAACTCAGTGATCTCACCAACACAAACTGTGTGCTTCAAAGCTTCTGAACCTGTTCATCATATAAATGATATCAAGAATGACCTACAGTCTCTCAGGGAAAAAAAATAAGTAATATTAACAGAAAAATGTTAATATATTATGCTAGAGAAGGGTAGATTTCAATTGGGCATTTGGAAGGCATTCTTTACCATGAGTATGATAAAACACCACGAGAAGTTCCTCAGGCAGATGATGGGAGCCCCATCTCTGAAGGTACTCAAGGTCAGGCTTAATGGGGCTCTGAGCAATCTGATCTAGCTGGCAGTATTCCTGCTGACTGCAGGGGGTTTGGACTAGATGACCTCTAGAGGTCCCTTCCATCCCAGTGCATTCTATGATTCTATATTAGAAAGATGTTTGATGAGAAATTAAAACTAACTGGGAGTAGAAGAGCTCAGATTTGCTTAGGGGAAAAAAAGATCCATACAGAAAGGAGCAATTCCAATCAATGTCATTTTCCTGTAGATACTGATCTTGCTAATGAATGACAGCTCTCCAGCAGGTAAGTGGGGTGGTCACCAGAAACTCCTGCAGCAGTGCTATGAGCACCCTTATTAAACCTTTATCTCATGCTTCCACTGAAGTCAGTGGAAAACCTGCCTCTTGCTTCCCATAGTGCACAACCTGCACTTTCATATTCAAATACTCTCAAATTCCAGATTCTAGACGTTTCTACCTAGCTGCACTTTTTTCCCTTTTAGATTAAAACTTTGGTAAGGATGTTCAGTTGAACATGCCTGAAAGTTTTCCATTCTTGATGCTTTTACTTGATGATTTTTTTTCATTGCTCCTCAAGGAACCGCAAGGTAAGGATGAGGATCTAGTCCCTGCATAAGAAGTCCATAAGAATAGGAAGTGGGAAAGTGAAGTGTCTTCATATGGGAGAGGAGCTTGCTTCTTGTGAAATTCTGATGTATTTTATTTATTTTTCTAAAGTAAGCTGTAGTATTTGGGCATCTCTTACTATTATTTATAGGCATTTCTACGGAGCTCATAATCACAGTATCTGAGTGCCTCGCACTATTTACAAGATGTCATTTGTCTCTAGAGGGTAAAATTCTCCTCCTTTCTCCTTTGAAGATGGCTTCTCATAGAGATAAGGTACAGATGATTAATGCCTTCTGCATTTGGCATCTTCTGACATGGTTGTTTGGGGGGGAAAAAAAAAAAAAGTCTTTAATCACACTTTGAAGTAGAGAATTTGGAGTCGGTTTGAACTGTTTTGGACTGCACCTTTCCCTCCAAATATAAAGCACAGTCAATTAAAAAAACAAAACAAAAAAACAGGAAAAGAACAGAAAACTCCACAGAAAAACCAGGAAAAGAACAGAAAACTCCACAGAAAAAACAGCAACTAAACTTTTTCCACCCTTAAAAGCCACACGACAATATATCCTCCTCGTAGTAAAACAAATCTTAACATGCCCATGTTAGGTAGACTCTGTCTCAGTAGGGTTTGATTTCAAGCACACCTCAGAACTCTGTTCAGTATTCCAGGGAATAATTTTTCCAGTTTGAGAAGGTCCAAGCCTTTCCTGAGAGGCAAGTGAAACTTCTTTGATGCTTATTGACACCATGTAGTAGCTTTCCTAACTGGAATGAGCTCACATACCCACTGAGAAGATTCTGAATTGCCTCCAAAAAATGAAGTCGTTTCTTCAGCCCCACTGAAGGACTGAGATTTCTCCTTTTATTCAAAACAAAGAAAAATGTAATTACCTGATAAACAGCAAGTCTTTGATGATTACAACTCTTCAAAGTAATACTTAGGAAAGAGAGTAAGCAGAAACCATGTCCAAAAGGTTGTTTAAGAAGGTTTCCTACAGCTCAGGACTATTTCATCAAAGCTGGTTTCACTTTTCTGAAGAAATGGAAGATTTTAAACAGGCAAAAAAAAAGTATAAATACCTTTTGTTCACTAAGGAAAACGTTTCTAATCCTAATTCACATTCCTAAGGATGTGAATTAGATCTTGAGGAGATCTCATTAACAAAGACTACTGGAAGAGCAGAAAGAAAACAGTCAGTAAGCGCAACTCAGATTTTAAGCTCTTTGTCTTTCCTTCATTATGTATCTTCAGTGCCTGACACACAGACCTGAAGCACAACCAGAGTGCAAACAACAGGTATTTCCTCACTGAAGTAACTCCTGAAAATCTTCTATCAACATTTCCTTAATTAATTAAAAGGAACTTGCATGGACTACTCTGATGAATTTCCCAACCACGTCCAAGACTGAGTTGCAAAATTCATGAAAAGATCATTTAATTCTATAAGATACCTATAAATAGCTCCAAAAGACACACTATGAACAGGCATTTCCAGAAGCTTAGCACATCTCCCTGCAGGAAGCATTACCAGAAGTATATTCTGAGTGAGGTGGTGTCAACTTAGATGGATGTTATTTCTATAAGATGACTCACTGACTAGTTGCCAGATACATCCCCATCCACATCATCTAGTCCGTCAGAAACAGGAGCCTGAGTTTTCACATGATGGATACAAAAATGCTGCTTATAAAAGAGCCCAACTCTCTGATGTCTGTAGAGTACTTGAAAAAAAGCCTGGCTAACTAATTACTCCAGTAAAGCCTGGCTAACTAATCACCCCAGTGGCAAAATAGGAACAAAGCTCTTCTGACAAATTATGTCCAGAAAAATAAAAATTATGGTCCTTGGAAACCAGCCCCAGAATCAGGGTTCTTTAAATTATGGAGTTGAGGAAGTTGACGGTAGAATCTGCTCAGTGTTTCTCACCAGGAATTTACTTCCTCAGCAGAGAGATTTCCAGAGAAAACCATCTGGGTAAAGGACATGAAGGCAAAGATGAGAGACACTAAAAGGTACAAATAAAGGTGCAAGATAAATCAGTTACAGTTACAACATGAGCCTGCAGTGTGTGCATGCAGCCCAGACAGCAAACCGAGTGCTGGGCTGCATCAAGAGCAGTGTGGGCAGCAGGGCAAGGGAGAGGATTCTGCCCCTTCACTCTGCTTTCATCAGATCCCACCTGGAGTACTGTGTGCAGTTCTGGAGCCCTCAGCACAGGAAGGACATGGAACTGTTGAAGAGGGTCCAGAGGAGGCCATGAAGATGATCAGAGGGCTGGAGCAGCTCTGCTATGAAGACAGACTGAGAGAGTTGGGGCTCTGCAGCGTGGAGAGAGAAGGCTTCCAGGAGACCTGATAGTAGCCTTCCAGTATCTGAAGGGGGCCTACAGGAAGGCTGGGGAGGGACTATTTATAAAGCCTTGCAATGACAGGACAAGGGGCAATGGGTTCGAACTGGCAGAGGGGAGATTTAGACTGGATGTCAGAAGGAAGTTCTTTGGAGTGAGGGTGGTGAGACACTGGTACAGGTTGCCCAGGGAGGTTGTGGCTGGTCCCTCCCTGGAGGTGTTCAAGGCCAGGTTGGAGGAGGCCTTGAGTGAGCTGTACTGGTGGGAGGTGTCCCTGCCTATGGCAGGGGGTTGGAACTAGATGATCCTTGAGGTCCCTTCCAACCTTACTATTCTATGATTGTAAGCTCTTGGTAAGACTAGCAGGCAGCACCTGGAAGCATTATAAAAGTGCATTAAAAAGGCTGACGACACCAAGCCCTTCTTTGTCCCACCTCAGTATGAGAAAAGAAAAAATGTAGCACTTGAAAGGCATGATGGCAGGTCTTTATTCTTGTGAGTTATGACTGGTATTGCATAGCAGGAATGCCAATGGGGGCTGCCATCCTGCCAGCTCTGTCTGTAATAAAGAGCTTTTCACAGGAGTGTGCCATAGGCACAAAGGCCATCACATTTTAGCAGCACAGCTGCAGGAAGGCAATAGAAAACTCCCATTGTTGTCTTATCCTTTTTCCTGTGTTTTCCACATGCAATCCACCAAGACTTCTTGGTGTGGAATATATTACCTGGAATAGATTTCACTTGAGAACCCAGCCTACATGTCTTCCATGAAGACACTGCTTCTGCCTCTGGGCTCAAGCACCACAAAAATGTAGGCTCCAGGAGTGGATCTGGTAGAATAATTTTGGGGACCTCTGCCACTGAAAGGAAATAGTGTGCAGCTAGCATCTGTGTCTGATCTAGGTTAGCTGAGCCCAGAGCACCTCATCCTTTGCCTCTGGAGCTGGTTGGCTCTGCGTGGTCTCCACTGATAAAACCACTCACCAAAAGCAACTAACCCAAGCCTCTGAGGGCTAATCCTCCTCTCTCAACTACTATGCTCAGTGTTGAATCGATTCCCTTGTGTGCCCTCCTGCTGTATGCTGGTATAAACGGGAAGATCAGGCCTGGGGTGTGTTCAGTTGTGTCTTGAGCTGATTTATGTTTCTTGCATCTATTACTGACTTTGGCTTCTTGTGTGCCAGCACAGTTTGTGAATTGTAACCAAATTGTTGTGTTAATTGCTCTCCCTGGCTTCAGCTGCTGGCTGCTTGTTTTTGAAATGGAAACTGAGAAACAGTTCATCAGTCCATCACATGCCATTCCAGTCTTTACTAGAAATTGAATCTTCCTTTTCCCTTCACCCATCAGCTATGGAACCAATCCAAATAGATTATCACTCACTGTTGTATCTTTCCTAAAACCCTGATCTATCTTTGCTGCCCTCTGATGTACCTTTCTGGCTTTACAAATTGTTTTCTCCTGAACTACATGAGAATGGGTAATTGTGAAGTTAGACTTTATTCCTCACAAAATTCTTAAGTACAGAATCATAGAATGGTAAGGTTGGAAGGGACCTCAAGGATCATCTAGTTCCAACCCCCTGCCATAGGCAGGGACACCTCCCACTACTACAGCTCACTCAAGGCCTCCTCCAACCTCCAGGGAGGGAGCAGCCACAACCTCCTTGGGCAACCTGTGCCAGTGTCTCACCACCCTCACTGCAAACAACTTCCTCCTAACATCCACTTTCAACCTCCCCTCTACCAGTTCAAACCCATTGCCCCTTGTCCTGTCATTGCAAGACCTTGTCAATAATCCCTCCCCAGCCTTCCTGCAGCCCCCTTCAGATATTGGAAGGCTACTCTAAGGTCTCCTCAAAGCCTTCTCTTCTCCAGGCTGCAGAGCCCCAACTCTCTCAGCCTGTCCTCATAGCAGAGCTGCTGCAGCCCTCTGAGCATCTTCATGGCCCTCCTCTGGACCCTCTCTAACAGCTCCATGTCCTTCCTGTGCTGGGGGCTCCAGAATGGGGTCTGAGGAGAGCAGAGTAAAGGGGCAGGATCCCCTCCCTTGCCCTACTGCCCACACTGCTCTTGATGCAGCCCAGTACTCAGTTGCTGTCTGGGCTGCACTCACACTGCAGGCTCATGTTGAGCTTTTCATCATCACCCCAGATCCCCAGATCCTTTTCCTCAGGGCTGCTCTCCAGCCATTCACCATCCAGCCTGTACTTGTCCCATCCAGCTTCTCACATTATCATAAAATTTACACAGGCTGAAAGACACTCTTCAATGTGCTAATAAAAGGCATATTAATTCGACAAAACTGATCAAAAGATCATGTAGAGATGCTGAAGAGCACACAAGGACATTGCAAATAATCTTCCTCAAGGACTCAAAATAATAATAATAGCAAAACAAAGCACTGGCACTTTTCCCACTACACTCTTCACTTTCAGTAACCCTTTGACAATACTGAACACTCAGCATCTCACACATTTAAGGCACAGCAAGATGACTAACTGGTGTTCTGGAGCAGTCCTGCAGATTGGCAGATAGAGTTCTTTGCTGAGCACACATGAAACATCCTTATCACTGACACCTGAAGTCACACTTGAGCACTGAAGGACAAGTACGCTGATAGAGAGTGTCAGATGATCACAATGACAGGTCAGGTGGAGGATTTTTAAACATTTCAGCAAGCCACAGGATTTCAGGTTAGGATACCTGAAGCAGCATGTAGTAGAGATGTAGTTCAAAACACATTGTGAAAAACAAGTGATAAAATACTGCCTTGACAGAGATATATTAGTTTTGAATACATTTATTTCCAGACATTTCACTAAAGCCTGGCTCAAGGCCGAGCAGGGGTCTGCAGTTAGCTTAATATAGCAAAGGCACAAACTGCAGAACACCTTAGCCTTGTTAAACATCTACATTTTTTTTTAAAAAATAAAATAAAGAAGGCAAAAGAAAGGTGTTTATTTAGTCACACCTAAAAACAAAAGTAGATTCAGCAAATGCCTTGTAAACTCACAGGATAAGATATGGTTCCTCCATGACTGACCTCACCATTCTAATCATTCCATATTTTGGCTATGCATTCTCATCTTCTGATCTCAAGAGATCAATATTTCAGATTGAAGTCATTTTATGGGTCTTCTTCAGGTGTCTCAACAGTCTTCTCAAGGTAATACCCATTAAACTTCAGAAGTATTCACTATGCAGTAAAACTTCATTTTATGTACAACCATGTAAATGAGCCATGGTTACTTCCCCCCCCAAACTGGTAGCTCTGAAACCATTTTAACATTAAATATGAATTAAGGAAAGTTCTCACAATGATGGGAAAGGTGATGGGAAAGGTAGCATATTTTTATTGCACTGATTTGCCAGATTACCAAACATGTCTAACAGTTAAACACCCAAACAGAACAGGTTCAAGGATGACACAGAAGCTGTTGAGAACATGGGCACCATGACACACTGTGGTTTGAGATGCTGCAGTTATTCCCATGCTCAGTGCAAAAGATAACTGTGAAGGTTCAAATAGCATTGCATGGTGACTGTTGAGGTTTTAATGATAACTTTACTAAAAAATGGTGTGCATTAATGCTGATGAAATCTCTTCAATGTTCTTTTTAACTGCAGTGGGCAAGAAACTGATCCATTTAAACGTCTCTTTCATTAAGTTAAAATGGATTTCATAAAATCTACCATTTCCCCTTTAAGCTGAATCTCACTTCTTGGGTCATAGTAGAACCCAGAACCATAGAATAGCCTAGGTTGGAAGGGACCTCAGAGATCATCTACTCCAATCTTCCTGCCACAGGCAGGGACACCTCTCAACTAGACTTGTCTGCTCAAGGCCTCATCCAACCTGGCCTTGAACACCCTCAGGGAGCAGGCAGGCACAGCCTCCCTGGGCAGCCTATCCCAGAGTCTCACCACCCTTGTACTGAAGACCTTCTTCCTCAGATCCAGTCTAAACCTACTCTCCCTCATCTTGAAACCACTCTCCCTTTTCCTGCTGCTAGCCACCCTTAAGAACCCACCCTCCACTCCCCCTCCTCGAGCCTTCCTGTAGGATCCCTTCAGGTACTGGAAGGCAGCTATAAGATTCCTCCAGAGGCTTCACTTCTCTGGCCTGAACAGCCCTAGCTCCCTCAATCTATCCTCCTAGCAGAGTGTTGCAGCCCCCGGATCACCTTTGCAGCCCTGCTCTGAACAGCAGAGAAATGATTGCACAAGGAGCATTCCAACTAGTAAAAAGTTCTCAAAAGGGTTTTCTGAAAAAATTTTACTATGACAGACTTATGCTGCTGCTCCCAGTCAGAATTTCTGCGGTTTAATGCCACAGGCTAATAAAAAGATGTTAGTTTGCCTTCATATGCCTTGTTTCTGTAAAACGGAAAGGAAGATTCCTATAACCATGTCAGGTCCTTTTAATCAATTTTCAAGTTTATTTTTGAGAAGAACTCAGGCAATATGTGCCAGCTTCCAAAACTAAATCAAGAAAGAGACAGCATTATTTGTAATTTTTTGTGTTATGGAGGTAGCAGCATAAGCTCTATTCATTCTCACTAACCAAGATAGAAGCACAGAATGGTAAGGTTGGAAGGGGCCTCAAAGATCATCTAGTTCCAACCTCCTGCCATAGGCAGGGACACCTCCCACAAGTACAGCTCACTCAAGACCTCATTCAACCTGGTCTTGAACATCTCCAGGGAGGTTGTGGAGCACAGAATCACCCAACGTGATCTTTGATCACGTTGGGTGATTCTGTGCTCCACAACCTCCTTGGACAATCTGTTCCAGTTCTTCACCACCCTCACTGGAAAGAACTTCCTCCTAACATCAAGTTTAAATCTCCCCTCTGCCAGTTTAAACCCATTGCCCCTTGTACTGTCATTGCAAGACCTTCTCAATAATCCCTCCCCAGCCTTCCTGTAGGCCCCCTTCAGATACTGGAAGGCTACTCTAAGGTCTCCTGGAAGCCTTCTCTTCTGCAGGCTGCAAAGCCCCAACTTTCTCAGCCTGTCCTCATAGCAGAGCTGCTCCAGCCCTCTGAACATGTTTGATGACACCATTAACTTCATCAGAATCCTGGTGTTGTTAAGTATTGCATTTAAAGACTGCATGATTTATCATGACCAGTAATACTTCCTTCACAGGTGTCAAGATTCGTAAATCTTCAGATGGATCAAGAAAAGCCCACTGCTGAAAACTGATGTTCATTAACAACAGCTTTCTCTTCCATAGCCTCTCACCATCTTTTATCCATTACATGTGAAACTGATAATCCTAAGTATCTGTCAAAGTTTAGCCCAGAGGAAACAGTTTGGCAGTTAAAAGAATTAAGGTTCTTAGAATTATCTAGAAATAGAATTTTCATTAAAGGGGAAAAAAAAAAATAATCCATATTTTAGAAGTCAATTTTCGTCTTTTGTAAATGGTGTAACTTACAGCTAAATCACTGGAAATTACAGCTAGCTCTACAAGTTAAAGCACAAAAAACCCCTCAATTCTGCCAAGTTAGTGGCCTATTAATCCAGTATAATCCACATCCTTAAAATAACAACTTCAGACGGATTGTGGCTAGGTCCATCTGTTCAAACACTGAATATTTTATTCTGTCTTACAGGAACACCGACGCCTCAGAGAAATGTCATCTACTGACGCCTTCATTCTTTTTATATCTGACTAGCTAAAGACATCCCTGTTCCAGAGCAACAGAGGTAGCAGGTAGACTAGCATCCTACTTCCCTTCAACAGGTCACTGGAAGTTAGTGGCCAAACACAAGAAGCAAAAGCAGCAAGACCTACAACTCATCCTTCTCATATGGTGACGGAGTGGCAGACTGTGTGACACACAGATCCCTCACCAGGCAGGGCTTCCAGCAAGGTTTAGTAAAACCATGCTGGTTACAGTGCTAGGAGCTGATGAGATATTTAGTAACATTACTACTGCATCAAAAGAAGATACCAGCAGGTGAAGTACCAGGTCCTCACATGATTGCAAATCACAGGCTTTACAACAGCCTCATCTAACAAATTTTTCAGAGGATTAATTCCTTCTCTATGGACTTGTGCCCCCTCTTGTTACACTAGAGTAAGCCTGTGGGGAAAGTGTTCTAAAAATAGTACAAATATAACAAATTGAAGTCAACAAAGCCTATCAAAAGAGATCTTTGTATCTTCAATTCATTTAAGTAAAAGAGCCAAAGTTGTTTGTCTCAGTGAAACAACACCAGCGCTGGAGTCTCTGACAGAGTCTAAGTGTCCTGCTGTTTCAAAAGTGCATGTCTGAACCCAAAGAAAGGTCAATGGTATCTTGGAATTTGAGTGAAGCTCGATTCTCACTAATGAAACCTTATTCCTTGAGGAGTCACCACAGACATGGATATTTAATTCCACTCAAAAGGACCAAGAAATCTAACGTATGAGGCTTGGCTTTAATTTTAGTACTAATGCTGGACAGAATCAACTAGGGTCATTTACACTCTAATAGCAAAAAAGGATCCTATGCCCACCAGCATAATTGCAGTGTAACCAAACTCAAGGACAAAACAGGACAACTCCCCAAAACTTACATACATCCACGTTATGAACTCTCTGCTTTCAGAAACTATGAAAACTTGAGCGATGAAAAAAAAAAAATTTTTACATAAACGCTACTAAAACCATACAGAAACCACTAGAAAATTATAACTACTCTAAACCAAGCTGTAGAATTTTATGGTTGGGATATAATTTTCTGCAAAGTTTTATAGGCGTGCCCAGAAATAAAACACCAGGCCTCGACTGAGCTTTATAGGGCTTTTCTGTATGAGTTACAAACGGTGGTATTCAAACTGTACGTGTGGATCGGTCTGCCAGCAGCCCTGAAGCTACAACTGCATTGCATAAACCAGGCATTGAATAATTTGGGATAATGAACAAATTCATAAAAAACCTCAGTGGCTGTTTGTCAGTAATCTGTGAACAGACAAAGTGGTAAACTCATCGAATAAAACCACTCCTGGCTGTGAATAGTTCACCCAACTTTACTGCTTTGCCTTTAAGGGACGGCCTGAAGGCCTTATAACTCCACAGCATTCTTGCCAGGTAATTTGTGCAGCATTTTTTAGCTACAGTTAAATTAGAGAGCCCTTATGGGAAAACTCAACAAATTTAAGAGAGATGAAATCAATATGGTTCTGCAGAAATTACTCCAAAACTTTCAGTTAAATCCTCTCCCCCTGTTCTCTGCCCCTCTACAGGACACTGTATGGTCAAAGTAGCACAACAGAATCCTGAAGCCGTGATTACAACTGCAGGGAAAATCTGCCAGGAAGGACTTGTGGGACCCTACTACAGCTTGTTTTGCATCTGAGGAAGAGGATAGCATGAAACCGAGGAGCGAGGCAGTTCTTACAACTACCCAAGGATGGTTCCTAGCTAAGCTGCATCACTAAATTATGCCAAGAACCTCCAACAGTTTACTACAATGAAATCTTAGATGTTTTCCAGCTTTGCATTTGAGATGGTGTCCTTCCTCTGGAACTGTTCAACACCACATAGAATTAATATGGGAATTCCATCTCATCTAGGAGATCACGGCCAATTCAACATCCCCACAGAGGTGCCAGCCTTCCTGGTTAAATTTGGCAAAGTATTGCATTTTGCCACTCCTGAAAGCTTACACCTCCTTCACTGAATAGATACAAAAATGTCAACCACACAGAAAGCAGGACACAACCCACTCTTTCCCAGATGAATAAACAGGCCCTGAATATCCCAAGTGAGGACCATGCGACAAAAGTAATCACAGAGGGTGCAGCCATCCTTGATGGAGCCTTATGAACACAGGGAGATCCCAACAAAACTTCCTTTAGGAACAAAGCACTGCAGTAGAGGCGTCTGGAGTAGTAGTGTGTTTTACCCTGGTTTGCACTGGTCAGACTAAATGACAGCATACACCTGCCACCAACAGGGCTGAAAGAAGTCAGACAGTTAAGTCCAACAGATGACAAGATAAAGTTGCACCTAAGAACTCCTGGTTTTGACTGTAACTGTGCTTTCTGGAACACCACATGGGAAAACATATCAAAGACTGCAAGATGAACTGGTTAGCGTGGAAAGTATTAGCAGCACCTTAGACAGAGTGGCAGGCAGACAAGATCAGAAGATTCCACCTGCAAACAGTTATTCAACTTCAAGGGAAAGGATTTCATTTTTGTCCCTTAACTTTTACACTTTCTCCTGATCACCATTTAAAGCTTAGTTTTAGTATGGCAGCTCACCTCGAGTGGGTGACCAAGGGAATTAAGTGCAGCTGGAATCAACATGCTCTTAAAAGGCTGTTCAGATTTTGTAGCTTTGTTTAGTACTCAACGCATTCATTAAAGTGCAGTTACCACAATAATAAATGTAGATATCAATAATTATAATGCTGGGTTTTAAATGCAACTGGAGTGTCTCCAGTGGTTTTTCAAGTGGTGCAATACCACAGCCAATTCAGATTTAATTAAAACTATCAGTTTAATTTAGCTTACACTTACAGCTAGAAAAAACTAAAAACAAAATTCCAAACTTTACAGCCAGTATAGAACACTGCTCCTAGTATTTACATTAGGTACAGGGAAAATAGGAATATTTGTTTTGATAAATAACTTCATCTTTTTACCCATTTGTGCTTACTAATCTTATTCTTTGCTTAACTGAGAGAGAAAGAATGCAGAAACATTTTCTTAAGGGATCTACGTGCATTTCTCCACTCGGTGCTTAAAGATTCGGACACATAAATCCCACTGGTAATTACAGCATGAAATCTTATCTGAGGTTCAATCTGTTGCTCTAAAAATCTCCCTTGCGACTTCTGAAAGGGTAGACTGATATAATGGAAGCTTTCTGGACTCTGTTCTGCTGTCCTACATCACCCAAGCCAACAGCAACAGGACTGATCTCAGAGAATTGCCTTAAGCCTCTGTGCATAGAGCTTTGACTTTTAGAGTCCATGAAAACTGACTCGTTCTTCTGCCCTGTTGAAATTCCCAGCCTGCATCCCTATCTGTGAGGATTATTTTTATTTTCTACAGTGGTAGAAACTGAGATCAGGGCCCTATCGTAGTAGACACTAAGTAAGCTCACAGCAAAAGGGCTGTGCTCTGGAAAACTGACAGAGAGGAGCGGAAGGGAAACTGGAGGCGCAAGGTAGTAGTTTGCCCAATATCACATAACACATCATCAACAAGCCAAGACCTGGTTCTCCATGAGGCTGAGGAACTAAAGATCCCCAACATGAGGTGAATCCTTAGCACAGAAAAATGGTCTTTTTCAGTCTCCATGTCGCAAAATGTCTTTCACCTGCCTGTAAAAACCAAAATACTGTGAATCTTGTCAGACACAAGATACTGGTTTAGAGCTCTGATTCACTGTGGAAGTGCTTATAGTCCCATCTAGCCTTCAAAAATGAAGGCAGGTTTCAGGATCAGGCTCAGACCAAAGAACTTCTCTATGCATCAGCAAATACTGCCTGCCTTTGGTTCATCTCCACTACATCATACCCAGTCCTCTTCAGACATTGTCAATATTAATACCATTTTTCTCAGAAGAAGAGCTTGCACCAGCTCTTAAAAATAGACAATGCTGTCATTTGAATGGGAAGAGAACAAGGACAATGCAAAGAAGGGAGACTGGGATTTCAGCCTCACGAGTACTGTACGGCTCAACTGTCTCAAACGGCTATCCCTCTTTCCTCAGTGCAGCACCAAATCCCAAAGTAAGCACAACATTTCTTTCAAAGTAATGGTATATTCTGGTAGCCTCAAAGAAATGCTGTTCTCTAAAATCTAAGCAGGAAAAGGACCTACAAGTGGCAACAGTTGTACTTAATAAACTGCCAAGTCAATTACTACAGCTTTTCTGAGATGTTCTGAAGCTCTGCTATGAGGACAGGCTGAGAGATTTGGGGCTCTGCAGCCTGGAGAAGAGAAGGCTTCCAGGAGACCTTACAGTAGCCTTCCAGTATCTGAAGGGGGCTACAGGAAGGCTGGGGAGGGAATATTTACAAGGTCTTGCAATGACAGGACAAGGGGCAATGGGTTTAAACTGGTAGAGGGGAGATGGAAACTGGATGTTAGGAGGAAGTTCTTTCCAGTGAGGGTGGTGAGACACTGGCACAGGTTGCCCAGGGAGATGTTCAAGGACAGGCTGGACAAGGACTTGAGTGAGTTGTACTAGTGGGAGGTGTCCCTGCCTATGGGAGGGGGTTGGAACTAGATGATCTTTGAGATCACTTTCAACCTTACCATTCCATGATTCTATGAAATGATGGAGCGGTTGAGGGTCTGGTCTGGACTATCTCCAATGTGTAGCTTGTTAAAGGCCATTTAGCCTCAGCTGGGATTTAAAAGGCTGCACAGAAAAATCCAGGTTTGCTTCAAAGCTCTTAACTTTTTGGTAAAGTGGTTAAGTAAACCAGACACTTATGAAAAGTTTACAATTTTAGTTCTTTCGTATGCTTTCTAGAAAACCTAACACATAGCTGAAGTTGTTAAGATATCTATGCCTTACTGTAGTGCTCATTCTAGCAAGAGCTAGGCCAGGGAAAGAATTCCATCATTGTGGCACAACTGGCTGATTAAATCCAAACTAAAAAGGTACTTCTGACCAAAGACAAAAATCTATCAAGCGTGTAATTCATGAAGTAGCAAGCATCCTAAAAGGCTGCCTTCCTAATGTCACTTCAAAGCACTTCACTCAACTGCAAGAACCACTACATAACACAGTTCTTTCCTAGAAATTGCAAAATTCTCAGGAAAAACTGTCTTCAAAGTATTGATTTTCCTGAGAACCACACATCTGTTTCACCTTTGTCACGTCAAGGAGCCAAGTGCACTGAAGGCATGAGAGGCATGGCAGGCGCTGTGTCACAGAACACTCAGCAGGACTAAGCATAGTGCAGGATGAGAGGGGTAAGGTACAGAAACCTGCTTTTGAAATTACACAAGAGAAAACAGCTTGAATGAGGAGCCAGAGTGCACCCAAAGAGATCATAACACGGAACTGACAGACTGTTGGCACATACCTAGCCCCTGGGGGCCAAACTATAGCCTCACCTCCTTGCTTATCTTCCTTAAGTATGGATTTTAGACTCACCTTCTCATGGCTCAACATCACATCAATCTTGCTTGACCAATAAATGCTATTCAAACATCATCCCTAAAGCACCAATGTCACCACTCAGCAGTTAAGGGACTTGTGTTGTCACCCTTCTCAGCAATGTGCTGCCACAGACAACGATTGCTACATCACCATATGCAGCAGGAGAAAAAATCCTCACAAGACTCACACTCAATGTATAGCATCAAATATTTTAGACAACCCAACCCACAGAGTTTAGTTGGCACTGTGGGCAGCCAATGCCAGGATCAATATCTGAGATGATATCCTAGCATTGTCCTGGCAGATCTTGAAGTCAGCTGCCACCTCCCCACTCACTCAAAACTACAGCCAGTCAAGTCAGCACAGCTGAACCACTGTAAGACTTCCCTGGATTAAGACACAGATCAGAGTAAACGTCAGAATGCAGCTTACCAGCTTCAAGAGCCAAAAAATTATTTCCTAAATAAAATTATATCCATCTGATACAACTTAGGAACAAAAGTATACTTTTAAAAATTATTATTATTATTTCTACTGGCATTTACTAACAACTACATCCTACTCACCTGTATTGCATCCTACCTGTGCAGTGAGTACGCTGAAACCAAACCTTCATTTACATCCAGTGAGCTTAGCCTGGTGTCAGTATTGTGATAGGCCTAAGCAGGCCAAAACAGGCTTATGCATGTCCTGGCTTGCCCAGACATGTTTTTCTGCTCTCCCTCCTTCTGTTTTGCGGAGAACCAACTGCAGGAAAGAGGACAAAGAAGCTGGAGCCACTGAGTCTAAGGACTGTGGCTTGCCCAGACTTGTTTTGCATCCTGCGGTAAACAAGGTACACAGGCTCAGCTTGTGCCTGCCTTGTGTAAGGCCTGTGCTCCGCCCTAAAAAGGGTAAAGCAAGCCTAGGGCTTCACCTACTATGGTCAAGCTTGGCTGACTGCTATTCTGATGGGCTATTCTGTGTCCAAAGGCCCATTAGTCTTGGGCTGTATTGATAAAATACAGATGAGCAGGTGACACAATGTGCTCTGCCCTTGTATCCATGCCTGCTGCTTGCTATTGCCTTATTACATCCTGGACTGCCTGGAAACTCCACTATGTGAAGTTTACCAGCAACAGGCTCTAAATGCCTGCACGCGAACGGCCTGCACAGCCAGCGTGACATTGTGCTGAGACTGCACGTGGCATTGCACCCTGCCTGCACCTCAAAGTCTCCTGCCAAGACAGGAAGTCCTGGAGATACACAGATCATCCAGAGGAGATCAGGACCAGGTCAGAGATCATCTGCCTCCTTTCCCCAGCAGCCTGGGAAGAATCAGAAGTCTCAGCAGCTGACAAGACAGTAACCAAATTCCCTGAAAGCATTTGGGTACTATCTGAAGCTGTAGCCAGCCCTGCCAGTCAGGAGATATTTTGTGAGTAAATACTTAAAGCCTCTTGTAATTCACCATTGCCTTCTTGCAGTGTGCACATGCAGCCCAGACAGCCAACCGAGTCCTAGGCTGCATCAAGAGAAGCGTGGCCAGCAGGGCAAGGGAGGTGATTCTGCCACTTTACTCTGCTCTCCTCAGACCCCACCTGGAGTACTGTGTGCAGTTCTGGAACCCTCAGCACAGGAAGGACATGGAAGTGTTGGAGCAGGTCCAGGAGGGCCACAAAGATGATCAGAGGGCTGCAGCAGCTCTCCTATGAGGACAGGCTGAGAGAGTTGNTGGATGCTCCCTCCCTGGAGGTGTTCAAGGCCAGATTGGATGAGGCCTTGAGTAACCTGTACTAGTGGGAGGTGTCCCTGCCTATGGCAGGGGGTTGGAACTAGCTGATCCTTGAGGTCCCTTCCAACCTTACCATTCTATGATTCTATTCTATAAGTAGAAAGGAGCTTCCTCAGTCCATGTACTGGGCAAGCAGTGTAGTGACCACAGGCAGTATACCGACCACAGGAACCTTCTCTTCCAGTTCAATTAATGTTACATATTATTGCTAGTTATTTCTAGATCTTATGTTATTACCTGTATAAAGTTTCCATGACCGATGTGAATAACTTACTATTATTAAAATTAGTGCTCATGGTGGAATATTGAATATTAATAAACAATATTAATCTTGGAGAAATATCATCTTTCATTAATTTATTACCCTATCCATTACAGTCAGAAACATTTTAGTGGAATTTGGATTAGAGAGAAAGAAAGACCCTCTCAAGTGTCTCTTTGACACTTGTTGGGCTGCTACCACTGGCATTTTTTTCCAAAAGGATTTTAAGTCTAGAACCAGAGCTATTTATTATATTGACATGAGTCTCCAAGCAGAGTTTACTCAGTATAAACCTTTGGGCTGCACAAGCTGAAAGTGCTCACACTCACTTGTCAGAGAAGAGGAAGAAGACACAGACAAGTGCTGTCAAACAGATTCAGACCACAGCAGATTGTTTCTTTGATCAAGGGAATCACAGCCTGAAAATCTGTAAACACCAGCACGCTTGCACTATCACTTACAAATAGCAGAAACTTAAAGCTGAATTGCCACAGGACTTATTTTCTTGTAATTGCTGCTGTACCTAAGGAAGCTGGCAACAGTTTGGAATTTTCAGTCATGTGCAGTTTCACTGCACAAGATGAGAAAACTTTGATTAAAAAAAGTACTTAAATATTTAACGCATCAAAGTAAAACAGCAGCAAAAGATGAGATTGGGAAAAAGTCAGGCAAAACACAGGGTACCATGTAGGTTTAAAGGCAGTGCTTACAAGATAGGAAACCTGCCTCAAATACAGAGGAGTAGAGCCCGGATACTGCACAAAGATCCAGGAAATATATTAGGATAAAAGGAAGGACATCAAAGAAGCATAGAACGGTAGGGGTTGAAAGAGACTTCTGGGGATCATCAAGTCCAACACCCCTGTCAGAGTAGGATCACCTAGGGCAGGACACACAAGAATGCATCGAGATGGGTCTTGAAAATCTCCAGAGAAGGAGACTCCACAGCCTCTCTGGGCAGCTTCTTCCAGTGCTTCAGCACACTTACAGTAAAGATATTTTCTTCCTTATGCTGAGGTGGAACTTCCTGTGTTCCAGATTCCCCCCTATCAAAATCACCAGCTTCTGGTGCTTCCATTTCCCATTTCACTTCTTCCCCTGAGCTCCGGGGTTCATTAGGATACACTATCCCTGCCTGTGACCTGTTCAGCCACTCTGATAATTGTCAGCTTCTGAAAGGCCACTTTCTAAAGAAGATGAGAACTTCTCAGAGGAAACAAATTCCCCTACTCAGTAAGTTGTGAAAACTCACATGTAAGAAATAAGGTATTCTATTTGGGGAAAAAGTTAATAAAACAGACCAAGGAGGGGGGAAGGAGCTGGATTAGACTGAAAAGTGCCCTGAACATTTGGCACTTGGCAGTAGCTCCTGCCCTTACATCACAGATCACTGCTACTGGTGATGTAGTAAAGCATCCACTTGAAAGAGAACACAGAATGCCACAAATCATGATTGATGGTGTAACGCAAGTTGTGTTTAGAGAGCGTGTACCCATGTTTACACATTGGTTACCTGGAAACCTTGTGCCAATGGCTATTTTTCAATTTACATGCACAACCCCACAGGAACATTTCCACCACATGAAAGACAGCATACAGCATTTCACTCTGGCTTCTGGTTCCACTCTCATGATGTCAAAGTCATATATTTACATTCACTTGAGAGCTTGCCAGTTCCAAGAGCACTACAGAAATCCGTCAGAGGACGCTGCTTTGACGCCACTTCAACATATTTTTAGAATGATCATTCTGTTGGCATTTTTCTAAGTTTTCTAGCTGCAGAAAAACTGAAACCACACATTTCACTGGTTGGTTGACAGGGAAGTAAAGGTGACTAAAACATTTAAAGATGCACTAAGCTACACAAACACATGTAGGAAGGATGCAACTAGAGAGGCGAAGTTGTTCTGTAGTCCAGCACTGCAATCCAGCTCAAATCCTTACTCTTTCCAAAAAGTTTTACAATGGCCACATACCACCACTAAAAGCTTTCAGGTTTACTACTGGATTTATTTCTGGGTTTGGACCCAGACACATCATCTTATGATGCCTACAAAGAAGAGTTAACAATGATACAATCTCACCATCAATACCAAAAGAACAAGTCTCTAGTTCACTAATTCCAATTATTATAACTACAAAAGAAAAAAAAAAAAAAGTGTTCACACAAGACAGAAGGTTTACAGCAGCTTGAGTGCTATCAGTGGATGTTTCTACCAAGACTCTCCTTCCCTTGGCTTACAATTAATACAGTTTAAGAGTCAGTGGCTGCATTATTCTCCTGCCATGGACAAGGAGTGATGTTTTGGGAAAGAGAGTCAGTCATGTATAAACACAGAAGTTTTCCAAACAGTTTGTGATGCAAAACAAATTCTACAATTCCATTTAATTTTCTCTGGAGTCAAGATTTCAGATTTCTCCAGAGTAACTGCAAATGCAAATAAAAATTTCATAGAATGGTAAGATTGGAAGGGACCTCAAAGATCATCTAGTTTCAACGCCCTGCTATAGGCAAGGACACCTCCCACTAGTACAGNCCCTTACTGTAAAGAACTTCCTTTTCACCCGTTTCATATTTGCTACCATTATCACTATGCTTCCCTCATGACTCTTCTACAAGCAATGATCCCAGTAACTCTCACAATTAACTTTGCAAACTTTATATTTAATTAAAAAAAATAAATTAAAAAAAAAAGAGCCTGCAGGAGGAACTTCCAAAATTGCTCCAAGCAGTCTCACCCTAGTAAATGAGGTGGTATCATTAGAGCTGGAGAAATCTAATTGTGTGCACACTTGCTGTGGTGTTTTCAGATTTCTCTGGTTTACAAATGCAGGAGGTTTTTGGTGATATTTTGGAGCTCTGACTTCTGGACCCAACTGAGAAGAAGAAATAATAAATGAAAAGAGTGCATCATAAACTGAAGATTGCCCTTTTAGGACGCCAATCTAATTGGAACTTTGACCAAAGACCACCCAGAACAATCAAGTAATGGAAAATACAACTTTTGTCCCCAAAAAAACATAAATAAATTTAATTCCAATTCTCTAGTAGCTTTCTGTCCATCAGCAGTTGCAGCCCAGACTTTTGGTGATTACATACAAAGACAAAAACTGCCAGGAGCCCAGCTGCATCTGTTCGTTCTCCTAAGATGGCAACTGCAGCCAGCCAGGGCACTCCAATACCACCTCTCATATTTGAACACCTCAGAGCAGAAAAAAAAGGCCATTCTGGTGCGAGAGCCTAAATCCCACCTTTTATTAGCACCTACAGCCTGCTGTGTGCCAAGGCCAGCCACTGTACTGCAGTGAGGGGAAGTACCAAAATAGGCATTTTAACTAATTGGGGACTGGCAGGGAACCACCTAGTTTCTGGCTATCTTGATTGAACTTTTGTATGTGGCTACACACCCTTGTTGCCCCAAAGAGGTCACAGGAGCTTGTGGTTTTGCCTTCAGCTCTCACAAGTTGAAATGCCTCGGTAATATGAAAAATACTTACGCAAACTACAGATGCTGTGGTTATTCGCTTACCTTCTGGAGTGAAGGATAGTTGTACTTTAAAGAGGTCAAATAACAACAAACAGATGTCTAGGACAGGAAGTAAAACCACTGAACTTTAGCTGCTGTCACTAGTCACCTCAGAAACACTACTGCAACATGTAATAGAAACTAGAGCTGGCCTTTGAACAGAGTCTTGCTACCCAAAATGAAACCTAGCCAGTAAGTAAAATCTCTGCCTACAAAGACTGTTATTGATGTTTTAACAGTGTCAGGGAGAGAGGACATCAGCATTGCAGCTCACAAAAGAGAAGCCCAAAAAGCAACTTAAAATATATACCAATTAGAAAATGCTGACCAAATTTTATCCAGCCTCACAAGAGTCTAAAATGCAAGGTGTTGGCTTTATATCAGAGAGGATGCAAATATCCAAGTGAAATGAAGTTTGTAAAGGTAGTCCCATAGCTCAGGCTACTCCTTTAACATTACCTGAAAATACCTTTTACAGACAGATGTCTTGCAAAGATTGTCAAGCTCTTAGTCTTACAAAGGACACACTCTGCACTCTTGAGCCAAACACATGGCTCAGTCATAACAGAGGCAGGGCAGTTAATTCCCTTCCCAGATTATGCCCCTCTGTTTCCACAGTTCTGGAGTCCGGTGTTTCCATACAACTTAGCACAAACAGCCCTCACTGTCACCAGCAGTCCTAACCTCACAATTCAGCCATCAGTGGGCTCTTCTCTATGACTGCTTTGGTGGGCATCAAGGCAGGACTCTTGTGATGCACAGCTCGCAGCAGATCACACAAATCATCTTATTAGGTCACTGAAAGCTCAGAACTACTACTGACAAGCAGATATGCCTGTTCTGACTAAACTTGGCCCAAACAAGAGGGGAGTGGCCATCTTAGAACTGACAATGTAGTGTACCAGACTGATGTACAAGGGTGAAAGCCTGAGTGCATGGTTTAAGCCCAGGTAGCAATGTATTTGCAATTCAGATTTTAACTACTTCAGTATAAGTAAAGCTAGAACATAAAACATTTCCTCAGCTACCAAACACAGTGCCTCTACCCCTCCTGCCTCACAATCAAACCAAGGTTATTATCAATTTGCTTTTGATATAAGAAAGCAATTTTCATGTACTTACATCTGCTCTCAGAAGGAAGAGAAAATGGCTTCTGAAGTTTCCATTAGCATACAAAAGTAGCAACATCTGCTGGGAGTTTTAAGAGGCTTATTGCTATCACTTAATCAGCACCACAGGCTACAGCTGACCACCTCTGCCCTTGTCAGCACTGAAGGCATAGTTTCAAGAGATGAGGGAATAATTTGACCTCAAAACAGTTCTTGCACTACTGTATCTAGAATAAAACGTTGTAGGTAACCCACCTATGCTGCATAAACATGAAAACAGTACCAGAACTGAAGTCATAAATTGTTTTGTACTATACACGACTAAAGAGCCATCTCAAAAAGCAAGGCATTAAACCGAACCCTGCCATGTGCTGTAGCTGTGGCACCATCTAGAGGATCCCAGATAGAAATTCCTCACACGCTGGGAAAAAAAAAAAAAACAAACCCTGGGAAACTCCTCTCAAAGCTGTGGGAAAAGATAAATCGTTATTTTATTTTATATATATATATATGTGCATATATATATGTGTGTGTGTGTATATATATATATATAATTTTCATTCTACATTTCTCTACAGAGTAACTTTAAAATTGATTCATACATGCCACATGCCTAAAGGACAGGTGTTTTTAAGTATTTTCTTGCTTTCTAATAGTTGGATTTATGGGAGTAAGAGAAATAAGAACAATATATTGATTTTCGACTCATCTGCTCTAGGGCACATGCTTGTTATAAGAGCATTCAGGTGGAGAAGGGAAGGACCCTCCTACAGTTTGGGACACAACCTTGTAAGGATGACTAACTTCACTCAGTTTTTCTTAATTTTCACCTTTTTAATAAAACCAAAGCCAGACTTCAATCAGGGAGAGAGAAGAGGTTTTTAACTAGAAAAACAGTGCTTACACCTTGTAGTTCA
This sequence comes from Eubucco bourcierii, assembly GCA_013396675.1. NCBI lineage: Eukaryota > Metazoa > Chordata > Aves > Piciformes > Ramphastidae > Eubucco > Eubucco bourcierii. Next base: position 121,318 of record VWZE01000823.1, read on the forward strand.
CACACAGAAGGAGGTGCTGACAACAACAGATTGCTCCGTGCAAGAGGAGATGGACAGTAACAGCTCTGGAGCCCTAATGATTATTTTTTCCACCCACAAACAACCCAACATCACTTTGGCTACTTCTAGCCTGGTACACTCTGCCCCATAACTTAATTTTGCTACTGCCACAAAAAAAATACTTTCAGTCCTGAGGCCTTCTGGAAATAGCAAATTTCAGTCCTTTGCTTACTTCTGTGAAACAATGATCCATATCCTCAGGGACTGGAAGGCTCAGAAGTGCGAATATTCAGAATGTGATCAGCTGCATGGCATCTGTGGGCAAGAAATCCAAACTAGCTCCTGCTTACTGGTCAATATGTGACTGGCTAACAGCACGATTTACAGTCCGCATTAAAAGCTCACATTTTCATAGAATCATAGAATGGTAAGGTTGGAAGTGACCTCAAGGATCATCTAGTTCCAACCCCCTGCCATAGGCAGAGCCACCTCCCACTAGTACAGCTCACTCAAGGCCTCATCCAACCTGGCCTTGAACAACTCCCTGGGCAACCTGTGCCAGTGTCTCACCACCCTCGCTGGAAAAAACTTCCTCCTGACATCCAGTCTAAATCTCCCCTCTGCCAGTTTAAACCCATTGCCCCTTGTCCTGGCATTGCAAGACCTTTTCAACATTTCCTCCCCAGCCTTCCTGTAGCCCCCTTCAGATACTTGAAGGCTACTCTAAGGTCTCCTGGAAGCCTTCTCCAGGCTGAAGAGCCCAAACACTCTCAGCCTGTCCTCATAGCAGAGCTGCTGCAGCCCCTCTGATCATCTTCATGGCCTCCTCTGGACCCTCTCCAACAGTTCCATGTCCTTCCTGTGCTGGGGGCTCCAGAACTGCACACAGGAATCCAGGTGGATTCTGAGGAGAGCAGAGCAAAGGGGCAGAATCCCCTCCCTTGCCCTTCTGGCCACACTGCTCTTGATTTTGGTATACCTGAATGCAATTTATACTTTTCTCTCTCTCTCAGTGTCACGGGCTGAGCTGAATCTGCTGCTGATATTCACTACCATGCTGCCACCATGCCAGCTTCAGAATGAAAGCAAAGGCTGGAGCAAAGTATTGTGGGGCTTGAAGTCCAGATTGTAATGTTGAGAGGCTTCCTGTTGTGGTTCTGCTTCTGGTTTGGGGGTTTTGTGGTGTTGGTCTTTTCCACTGAGCTGGCTGCATGTTGAGGGCTGGGGGAAGGTGGTTGGGAGGTCTGCTGCTGCTTCTGCATTCTGCTTTTCTGCAAACAGGCTGAGGTACTTCTGCACTGCATAATCTCTTATATTCCTTAGCCCAGTCCAGGGTTTGTGTTACTTTCCCTCCCATCTGTGTGCCATGAGGAGGCCTTGTGAGAGCAGGCTGTGTTAACTCAGAATGCTCACAGAATCATAGGATGGCTTAGGTTGGAAGGGACCTTACAGATCATCTTCTACAACCTCCTCACCATGGGCAGGGATACCTCTCAACTAGACTCAGCTGCTCAAGGCCTCATCCAGCCTGGTCTTGAACACTTCAGGGAGAGAGGATCCACAACATTCCTGGGAACCCTATTCCAGAGTCACACCACCTTTGTACTGAAGAACTTCTTCCTAACATCCAGTCTAAACCTACTCTTGTCTTAAAACCATTCCTTTTTGTCCTACTGCTAGACACCCTTATGAAAAGTCCCCCTCCAGCCTTCCTGTAGGAATCAAAATAGCATATAGAAACACAAGGCCACAGTTCCACACAGATCCTGAGTTATGCTGAAAGTATAACAGAAAAATCCACCATTCAATGCTGCTGTATGCATTACAGGATCACAGGATGTCAGGGGTTGGAAAAGATCCAAAGAGATCATCGAGTCCAACCCTCCTGCCAGAGCAGGACCAGACAGTCTAGCTCAGGGCACACAGGAATGCATCCAGACAGGCCTCAAAAGTCTCCAGAGAAGGAGACACCACAACCTCTCTGGGAAGCCTGTGCCAGTGCTCTGTGACCCTTACAGTCAAGAAGTTCCCTCTTGTGTTGAGGTGGAACCTCCTGTGCTGAAGCTTACATCCATTGCTCCTTGTCCTCTAACAGGGAGCAAGTGAGCAGAGCCTGACCCCCTTCTCCTGATCCCCAGCCCTCAGATATTTATAAACATTTATTAAATCCCCTCTCAGTCTTCTATTCTCCAGACTAAAATGCCCCAGGTCCCTCAGCCTCTCCTCATTAAGCACTGCTTCAGTCCCCTAACCATCCTCGTAGCCCTCCACTGGACTCTCTCCAGCAGATCCCTGTCCCTCTTAAACTGATGTGGACTAAATGATAATTCCATGTCTACATACCAAGTAACTTCACGGACAGTGCATTAGAATGAGGTATTTCAAGGTATTTCACTGGCATAAGATCAAAACACAGAAGGAACTCAACTCAATCAGCCACCCAGGGCTCTTGTCCCATGAAGGTCTATGCATTCTGAAATACTGTATGTTAAGGAAATCCCAGGGCACTTTGAAAGTGTTCTCTCTCAGAACTTTCTATTTCTGTTTTCTTTTGAGGACCACACACACAAGATACTGAGTCTGCAGTGTGCACATGCAGCCCAGACAGCCAANACATTATTCCTTGGCTGACTGCCTAACCAGCATGACACAACTCAACCCAAGCACTGCCTTTCAATGAACAAGAGCCATTCTTGACATTTGCAGCACTCTCATAACAAAACTATCATCTACAAAATTCATCTCTTGCATGCTGCTGTTTTTCCTCAAGCTCCCAGTTAATTGTTACCTAGTAAAAATCTTCACTGGTTCACATAAATGACAGCTAAAACGACCTGGTGTAACACTTTTTGTTATACTCTAGTAACTTTAAAGTTTATATCCCTTTATTTTGTCTGGGTTCCTTTTCAATGGGCCACCACTGTCCAGATCAATGTGCTGACCAGAGTCTTCTACCAGGACTGTTAGACCTGACTGTCACTGCTACCATTTCCTACTGAAAGACCTAAGTGAAGAGTTTACACATGTTCAGCTTGCTTTTGCAAACAGAAAATAGGAACAAATTACTAGGGAATGAAATGGGGTATTTCAATTTATGCTCCCTAGTGAAGACGTTGCCAAAATTGTGCTTTCAAGGAAATCTGATTAGAGATTGCCCTGGTATGAGCAGCTGGCAGAGGCACAGCTCATCCCATGTGTTTGCACAGCATTTCTTACTGCACACACCAGTATAAATAGGCCAAACATTGTCCTCTTATCTGCAGCTATGCCCCTCTTAGGAAGGGGGGAAGAAACTAATTTGTGCACAGCATCTGACCCTTGGAGAACTACATGCATCTGCTTAAAGCCCTTTTTTTCCACATAAAAACACTTTTCAGCAAAATTATTTAGCATGTGTTTAATTTTAATGATTTGGCTTAAGTGTCTCTTGGAGTGCTTTATCAAGCTACAGCAATCATCAGCTGCTTAATAAATATTGGATTAAAGTCAGTAAAGGGAACCAACACGTGTACCAGAAAGACAAAAATGAGAGAATGTTGCCAGACACTAAGCTTTTCTCTTTGTGATGCACTACTGTGTTCTTTGGGCTGAAGGATGTTTTCAGTGATGCTGGAAACTGCAACACCAGTGTTATTTCTGACAACAGAGAAGGGTAATTCTGGCACCTTTGTGGACTTACACAGTGAAACCTTCACAGAATTTAATGCTGCTAGAGAAAAACTACAGAAACAAACCCATTAGCCCCAAATACCCATTAGTAGCAGTTGGAATTTAGCAATAGTTGCGGGTATGTGCTGAAATGCAAAACCTAGGCTTCGAAGTACTGTATGCAGTTCTGGAGCCCCCAGCACAGGAAGGACATGGAACTGTTGGAAAGGGTCCACAGGAGGCCATGAAGATGATCAGAGGGCTGCAGCAGCTCTGCTATGAGGACAGGCTGAGAGAGTTGGGGCTCTGCAGCCTGGAGAAGAGAAGGCTTTAAGGAGACCTTAGAGCAGCCTTCCAGTATCTGAAGGGGGCTACAGGAAAGCTGGGGAGGGAATGTTGAAAAGCTCTTGCAATGCCAGGACAAGGGGCAATGGGTTTAAACTGGCAGAGGGGAGATTTAGACTGGATGTTAGGAGGAAGTTTGGTGAGGCACTGGCACAGGGAGGGAGCCCATGGAGGTTGTGGCTGCTCCCTCCCTGGAGGTGTTGAAGGCCAGGTTGGAGGAGGCCTTGAGTGAGCTGTACTAGTGGGAGGTGTCCCTGCCTATGGCAGGGGGTTGGAACTAGATGATCCTTGAGGTCCCTTCCAACCTTACCGTTCTATGATTCTATGATTTTATGAACTGGTAGACATTTGACATAACAGGATATTAGGAGAATAAATGTTCACTAATGCATAGCAATAAACAGATTTTTAAATGACCACAGGAGAAGCAGAGAAGATAACAAAGAAAAGCATAGAGGTTTCCAGCATTACCACATTCACATATTGCTTCTCTACAAACAACTTAAACTGGTTGTTTTCCAGTGCACAATTAAAAACCCTGCAGTGGTACAGAAATTCTTCTGGCACAGCACTGACTACAGTAAGTGCCACCAACAGTGTCCTGTTGACTTATATACCCTTACAGTTCTGAACAGCCCTGCCCAGTTGGACTGCTGTGTTTCGCCTCCATCACTCTGGGCCTCTCAACTTTTGGGTTCATTTTCTTTCAATATGCAGCATCATTGAATATTCTGTGGTCCCCACTGCGACTATCTGGGCATGGAATTTGTCTGCTAGCCCTTGAGATCTCAACATTCAGGTACTTTCAGATCCCAAGAGCAGGATCAGCTCTCCCAAGTAGTTCAGTGAAATACAGCCTCTCCAAGCTGTTCAGCAGTCAGTCAGAGTAAACACTCAGATGTGAGAAAAATACCACCAGGTTTTGCTAGCCTCCTTTGTGTAAGTTTTGAATGATACATAACATAGTCCAAATAGCAAATTGCTGACTCCGTATCCACTGAGACACTCAGTGATTTATCAGTTTCATAACCTTAACCACAATTCATAGGATGGACTACAAAGATCCCTGAGCAGTATTCAACAGATTCATTTCTCCTTTCATCCTCAGAGCAAATCCACACATCTGTTGTTCTTCCTTCTTACATCTAGAAAAAACACATTCTTGTGACCAGTTGAAGGCATCTGAATTTTTAAAGTTTAAATAATTAATTGATAATATGTATATATATAATCCAAATAACCTGAGATGCTTTGTAGTACAACTGCATTTTTTTCCAAGCAGAGGGTCATCTCAGACTTCCTGCACAGTCACACTGCTTCCACGTATGCAAAGCTTGGCAGGACTTTGGGATCATGAGGCAGGAAAGTATTAGCCATGTTTACCCTCAGCTGAGGCAACCAGCTGGGCAGAACAGGGGTGCTGTAGCCAGCCAGGAAGGCACAGCAGCCATGGGACTCATCAAGGCATGACAAAGCCTGTCTTTCAAACAGCATGGAATTGTAGGTAGCTTAACCTGCAGTGGCCTTTTATCAGTGCACATCTTTTAAAGACACTCAGCAATACAGATTAGATCTCTGGTGCATAAACATGGATCTGACCTGGGAAAACATTTGGAGATTTAACCTATCTTTTGTGCCATGTCACTAAGGCTTGTGGCTTGTGTGATGGATCTAAAGGCTTAAGTAGTTATCAGACAGCACTCTAATGTGGTCAACAAAAAGCATCGTTTACTGTTACCAACAGACCAACTGCAGTTCTGCATTATAGTGCAGGCTTCAACATCCAGTAATGAGAGCTTCAAGCAATTTGCTTTATTATTGCTGCTCTGAATAACAAGACAAGCAAACACTATTTTGATACATGCATTATGATTTGCTCCAACAGAAACTGAGACAACTTTAAATGGGTACCATTTCAGATACGAGAGTTACACTTAATATCAAACACAGGACTAAGTTAATTTCACACAAGGTATCAACAAGCAATATCAGTTTAACAAGTAGAACTACATCACTCTCGACAAATATTGCCACAGTAGGACTATTTGTCTGGGTTCTGAATAACAATCAGCAGGTAGTCATTTTCTGCAAAAAAAAAAAAAAAATACATAGAAGTGTTCAGTTAAGATATTTCACCTTATTTCCTGATAAATACTCTTTATTCATCTATTCCTCTCCAACTTCTGATCTGTTTATTAAACATAAGTGAAAGTACTGACATTCATATTAGAAACATTTAGGAAATGTAAGCACCGTGTACAAAAATCTGAGGTTACAGGCTAAAAAAAATAAAATAAATCTGTCACAAAGTTTAACTGTACTGTGTTAAAACTATTTAGCAAGCAGCAGATTTGCTTTCAAGAAGCTGTAAAGATATTTAAACAAGATGAAAAAAAAGTCACAAGACAAGCACCTGGAAGCCAGCACTTGTTAGAAAATAAAACTTTTGACATCTGCAGCCTCTTCTGCAGGTGCAGAGAACTTCTTTCAGTTCAGTGACTAGTTTATTCAAAATGGAGAACCCTATTTAGACATGAGAAAAAAAAAAAAAGGCAGAAAACATCTGAATAGACTTCTACTATGAATAAACTCAAAGCGTGCCAGACTTTGCCTACTAATTCTAAAAGCCTGAGGAAGTTCTGGAAACAATTCAGTTGGATAGCATTTAACATTAACTACTTTAAATAAAACATTTGTTGAAAGTATCCAGTGAATTTAATAGGGCCATATCTGCTTTGGAGAAGGCCACACTTCTGCATTGTGACTTTCATTCAAAAGCAACTTCATATAAATCACAGGTGGTTCACTTGCCACCTTCTATTATAGTAAAATATAGTCAAGCCTTGGAATAACTCATCTCTGCTAGCAAAAAAAAGCTTCACAGTTTATGCCACTTATTTTCAGGTCAACATGCTTTAATAGTTAACCAGTCCAAAAAAAAATCACCTTTGAAACATAACTGAAGGGCAAATGCAAAATAAGACTAAATTGCATCAATTTACATCAACAAGTTTAAAAAAAAATAAAAATTAAAAATGCATTAGGTTTATAGTCCAAAATAGAAATCAAGCTAACATTTTAATCTGAGTATCAGCTGATGGCTAATGCTAACACTTAATGACAGTGCCAAATTTCTCTCACACACTTTGGTTTCATAGCAGCATTATAAATAATTACAGTGAAGAGAGGTAATGCACACCTAGAGCATACCTGCACTCCACATCAGCTATGAAGCCTGCATCAGAGCAGGACCTCAGTGAAGGCTGTCCAGCACTGCCCTGGCAGGGCATAAATCCTGCCAGGCTGGTTTAAACCCTCGCTCATCCTCCTTCTGTTCAGGGTCCGGAAGTTGTAGTAGATTGAGCAAAACAAAGCCATGAGCTTGAGCACTATGAACTCTGTACATTAAACCCCTAACACATCTGGTTACATGGTTAATCTATGGCTGTATCTGCAAACACTTATTTTCAAAATAAGTACACTTCTTATTTTCCTCATGGTAACCTTATTCATGAAGAATTGAAAGAAGCTGAAAAGGACACACAGTTCTATTGTTATTTTCATGGAAATAAGGACACACAGTTCTATTGTTATTTTCATGGAAATATACCTGGAGCTACTATAATTTCATGTTTCTTTGTTCTGATCCTAAGGCAGATGAGATCATTCTGAGGATCAAGATCTCTCACTGCACTCCAAGCTTGCGTGACGAGCTGGCGAAGATGCTCTGCATACTGGACTGTTGTAGAGGTATCAAGATTTGTTCTTACTGGAATTCCTGCAAGCAATTAATTTTCTAATAACCATCTAGAGAAGCTGAATATTCTTCATATACAGCAGATCATGAGAGATAAAACAAGGATTTCATGGTTTGTTTTTTTTCTGGTGTGTAGCAGAAAGGAGTTAACACTGATTTCCTTGAACCATAAAATGGTTTGACTTGGAAGGGACCTTAGATCACAGAATAACAGAATTAACCAGGTTGGAAAAGACCTCTGAAATCATCCAGTCCAACCTATCACCTAACCCTTCTAATTAACCAAACCATAGCACTAAGTGCCTCATCCAGCCTCCAGGGATGGTGACTCCACCACCCTGGGCAGCCCATTCCAATGGCCAGATAGTTCCAACCCTGCTGCCATGGGCAGGGAGGGACACATGCCTCTAAATCAGGTTGCTCAAAGCCTCATCCAGGCTGGTCTTAGAAAGCTTCCAAGCATCCACAGCTTCTTTGGTGTGGTGGTTTCCAATTACCCTCAAACCAGCAAATTTGGGCAACACATTCCAGTGTCTCACCACCCTCATAGTAAAGAACTTCTTCCTAATGTTCAATCTAAATCTCCCCTGTTCATTTAAAACTATTGCCCCTTATCCTGTCACCACACACCTTTATGAATAGCCCTTCTCCAGCCTTCCCATAGGCAGCTTTCAGGTACTGGAACACTGCTGTAAGGTCTCCCTGGAACCTTCTGTTCTTCAGGTTGAACAGACCTACCTCCTTCCCTCAACCTGTCCTTGTAGGAGAGAGGTGTTCCAGCCCTCTGATCATCTTCATGGCCTTCTGCAAAGGATCCATGCCCTCCTTGTTCTGGGGGCTTCAGAACTGGACACAGTACTCCAGGTGGGGTCTCACAAGAGCACCTCCTTGTTTTCCATGTGCCCTAGCAGAGCCTTCAGGATCTGCTGCATTATCTTGTTGGGCACTGAGGTGAGACTGACTGGCCTGTAGTTCACTGGGTCTTTCTTATCTCCCTCTTGAAAATGTGGATTATGTTTGACCTTTTCCAGTCAGTGGGAATGCCACCAGACCACCAGGGCTTTTCAAATATGATGATTGCAGGTATGTATATGCTTTTAATCAGTAGCAATTAAATATTGCATTGCTTTATGAAGCTTCTGAAAAAGCCTAATTGCTTTTGAAAGCCCTTCAATACCTGTCAAATTCCATTCTGTAATACTTTACCAGTTACGGTGCTCCATCACCTGTCACTGTGCTACTGTCTTGGTTGCAAGAATCCAACCCACACTAACTGTAACACTTAGCTTGTGCAGGAATAAAGAATAAAGTGAAATATCAAGAGCAGGCAAAGGGCAGAAGTGGTATGTTTGCATTTGGCAAGAAAAAACACCCTTGGAACAATCCCTTCCAAGTAGCAGCAAAATATTGACAATTGGGTAGCACACAGTTTGCTGACCCAGCTATTAAAAATATCAGCACATAAGTCAAGATTAACTTTTGATCACTTAATGAATCATTGCTTATCAATGATCTGTCAAATTGTGGGGTTTATATTAATAGGCTACTACTAGGTGAACTAAAACCAGGGTTCACAGCGCTCCTGTAAGTGTAAAACTGTTTCACTTTAATAACCTTCTTTCACTAATAAGTTTTATTTTGCCTAGTAACAAAGACAGTAGAACACAGGCTTGCAGTTTTCTCTTTGTATACTTTTCCATTGTCTTCCAGATGGATGGGGTGGGAATACAAAACCAGAGAAACACAACTGAAGTGGAAAGGTTTGGTTATTATGAGAGTTTGGTTATTATAGAAGAATTAACAAGAAAAAAAAAAAAAAAGTCAGGTAAAAAATTAGAAGCGAAAAAGAAATAACAGAACCACTTCAGACATCAGACTATTCTCTAATTTTCCTGGGGAAGAGCTATTTGAATCACTTGAAATTTGTGCTGTCATGTGAGAATTCTGCACTGGTGGGATGCATGGCACAGGGAAGTGTCCAGAATGACTCAGTGCATCCTTTGTGTCTAATGTTCATTATACAGAGATTGAAACTGATGTTTTAATGGAAGCATACAGGTGTTCTCAAGCACTGCATTAGCCTGAGAATATCTGTGTAATCACAGCATTAAACACTAAGTCACTTAAAAGCAGCAATGAGTTAGTGTCAAGTTTACATGACCTTGTATCTAAATGATTGCTTCGACAAACACAGCACTTTCAATGAAAATGGTAAATGTTAAATGATCCTCCAAGGTCCAATAAAAACATGAAAATGAGTTGACACCAGTGACGTCCTTAGACTAAAGCTGAGCTGTGCTTACTTTAGGACAAATTCTCTTTGCCTCTGCCACCCAAATTAGAGAAAGGCAAATAAATCCTTCATTAGAAATGCTGCAGTGTGATCATTCTCAGCTGTGAAGGGCAGCAAGTTTATGAGATTTTCCAGATAAACAAGGTACTATGCTTAGCATAAGTTTCAGTGAACGAATCAGCTCTGAGCATTCTAATAAATGACAGGCAGAGTTTGTGTCAGGAGTCTTTAATTTGCAATTTCAGCTGCATACTATTACACCTCAGTGTACCTATGCTACTACAAAAATCTTAGTAAAATGCAACTGCTAATGGTAGTGAAGAACAGAGGGGGACCTGAGCAGCCTAAGAGACCTAACTACTGCACCACTAGCTCAAGTATTTTTTACTGTGATTAATTTAAGTTGTACACTTGTTTGAAATATTTCAGCGTAGAGAGAAAATAAAGTTTCTACAGAAAGATCTGAAGTAAGTAGATTGATCAGTGCTAAGGATGGATATTTGAAGATGTGACAAAAACTACAACTACACACCTACCTGAGGCTTAGTTTGTGGATCTCATTTGTTGGTAACTTGAATCACCCTCACAGAGCACAGTCTACCTTGCATTCACACCTGGCATCTGGTGTTGAAACATTTCTAAATCATAAACTAAACCTAAAATTCCTGCACTGGTCTTGTCTGTCAGCTTCAGTCTGGCCACATGTTCTACAGCTTTGTGAGAATGAGGAATTTCAAACAGGAGACAGTAGGGACTTTTTACCTTGTCATGAAGGGTCTAAAGTGTGGGAAAAGGGAAGTGGAATGTTCTTCCTCCTTTGCAGATGAAAACTGAGACAGAAGGAATCCAAAACAGCCCTTAAAGCCCCATGTAGTTCATAACTGCAGAGCTGTATCTGAGTTTTACATCAATACCTTACAATGACCACAGGTCAAGATGGACTGCAGTGGTATACCTGAGTGGGGAAGCATACTTGACTAATACTGTGCCAAGAAGTCAACTGCTCCAAGTAACAGAACACAAGAAAACTGGGTTATTTTTCTCTTAGACTACACTGGTGGTCTTGCCTTAAGAAATGTATCACTGTAAAAGCATAACAAGGATTAATTTGTGGTATCCAAGTGCTTGATTTTGTTCATTTCTCGTTTGCCACTTAGTCCAAGAGCTCATCAGATCATGCCACATTCTACTGACTGAAGCAGAAAACTGAAATGGCTGAAATGAAGCTTGCTCTGAAACCAGGCTGCATTTCAGCTCAGCAAACAGCCACATCTAGACATGAGCACGTGCAGGCACAAAGCAGCTTTTCAGTTTCTATTTGCCAGGCTACATGCTTCTCTCTTGACCTGCATCACCTGTTCCGTGAACAAAGGCACATTTTACTTAACATGTGCAGGCACACAAATTAAATTGTCCCCATTCTCCAAACTAATAACAGCTAGGCTTCCCTCTTACTGTTCTTGCCTCCTGTTCCTTGAACTGCTGCAAGTGCAATAGACTTTTGGGAGGAAAGTAAAAGGGGAGGATGTTAACTACATTATGGGCTTTGAGCAACCTGCTCTAGTGGAAGTTGTTCCTGCCCATGGCAGGAAAAGCTGGAACTAGGTGATCATTAAGGTTCTTTCCAATTCAAAATACTCTGTGATTCTATGACATGAAACTTCTTTTCCTCCTATGACAACACACCACAGCATGATTAAGAGAACTTACAAATGTTTAACAGGGCCAAGGCATGGGTCCCGCAGTAGAAAATTATCTCTATTTAGTAGATACTTTTCTCCTGATGTTTTTGGTCCATCACAACTTTCAGAGGAAGAGGGGAGAGTGATGTGCTAGTGAACTTTCTTCCATTATGTGAAGAATTTTTTGAATAAAAAATTGCATAACTCTTCCCCATCTTAGTGCCATGAGTTCTTCCTTTCAGAGAACTGCTTGAGGAGGTACAGCAAAGGACTGCAAAAATAATTAGGGGACTAGAACATCTCTCTTACAAAGAAAGGCTCTGGGACTTCAGACTTTTTAGCTCAGAGAGGTGAAGACTGGAGGAGGGGGGGCTCTCATCAATGCTTACAAATACTGAAACGGTGGCTGTCAGGAGGATGGAGACAGTCTTTTTTCTGTGGTGCCCAGTGGCAGGACAAGAGGCAACAGGCACAAAGTTGAACATAAGAAGTTCCATCTAAATGGTGGTAGAGCACTGGAGTCATCCAATACCCATCCTAGCTGAACCTCCTCTGGCTGAAATCCCTTCTAACCGTTATCATTCAGGCAGTGACTGGCTGGAGAGCAGCCCTGAGGAAAGGAACCTTGGAGGTGCTGGTGGATGAGAAGCTCAACATGAGCCAGCAGTGTGCACTTGCAGCCCAGAAAGCCAACCAGAGCCTGGGCTGCATCAGAAGGGTGGCCAGCAGGGTGAGGGAGGTGATTCTCCCTCTCTGCTCCGCTCTGGTGAGACCCCACCTGGAATACTGCATCCAGTTCTGGAGCCCCTGGGACAAGAGGGATGTGGACATGCTGGAATGTATCCAGAGAAGGGCCACGAGGATGCTCAAAGGGATGGAGCACCTCTCCTATGAGGACAGACTGAAAGAGTTAGGGCTGTTCAGGCTGCAGAAGAGGAGGCTCCCAGGTGACCTTATTGTGGCCTTCCAGTATCTGAAGGGGGACTACAAAAAAGCTGGGGAGGGACTTTTTAGGCTATCAGGTAGAGACAGGACGAGGGGAGTGGAGCAAAGGTGGAGGTGGGGAGATTCAGACTGGACATGAGGAGGAAGCTCTGCAGCATGAGAGTGGTGAGAGCCTGGAACGGTTTGCCCAGGGAGGTGGTTAGGTGGTTGAGGCCCCATCCCTGGAGGTGTTTAAGGCCAGGCTGGATGAGGCTCTGGCCAGCCTTATCTAGGGTAGGGCGCCCCTGCCCATGGCAGGGGGGGTGGAACTAGACGATACTTGTGGTCCCTTCCAACCCTGACTGATTCTATGATTCTATGATTCTGTGATTCTGTGCAACCTACCGAGAGATGTTCAAGGCCTGTTGCAGAAAAATAAAGCATGGCTTAGTTAAACAACATGGAATTCCTTAAAGTAAGATTATGATACTTCCAGTTAGTTCTTCAGAGAAGACTTCTGTAAAGACTTTCAGTTTTTCTGCCTTCCCATCCTTTTGAATTTAAAAAAAAACACATCACATGGAGAGCTTTGAGCAATGGATAGACACCAAACATTCAGGTCTTCAGAGGAAACAAACATTCTTGAAACTCACACCTTCAGAAACCACTGCAAGCCGATGGTGTTGACACCTTAAACCTGCCATTTTGTGTCCAACAGTTACCGCACCCATTGCTGCTACCGTGTGTGCCTTGGAGGGCGCAGAGAACGTTTTACCTTCGGCGTTTACAAGAAGCATTCCAATAACCCCCTTGTGGTCCTGAATCCTCTTTAGCGTTTCCTCCACTCGAGCCTGTGCCGAGAGAGGACCCACGGTCACCACACACCCTGCACGGCTCCGTCCCTGGCGGGAGGCGGCAGACGGCTGACTGGCAGTGCCCGCAGGCAGCCCCGCAGCCTTGCGCTCTGCCTCCCCGCCGGCCCCGCCGCTTCCCGCCGCTTCCCGCCGCCCCGGTCCCCAGGCGGCGACAGCCCCATTACCGCCGCCATGGCCTCGCCGCCGTTGCTATGGAGCGGAGGAAGTGACGCCTCGAAGCGGCAGCGCGGGCCCTGCGGGGATGATGCGGGTGGCTCCTCCGCTTGCCCGCGGGCTTGCGGCCGATCCCCTCAGTGCGGCGGGACCTACGAGTCAGAGCCGCGGGGCAGCCGAGAGACACGTCCTGAGAGCGCAGCGGGCAGGGGCACCTGCAGCGCGGCCCGGGGGCAGTGAGGGTGTTTCTGTTAGTTTGTTTTAAAGATGTGGCTGACTAAATCCCGCAGACACCAGTTTAGCTGCTCTTGTTAGAAGTGAGTGGTTTTCTTCTCCCTCTGCCTCAGCGCTGCCTTGCCTGCTGTGCTTTGTCACAAGTGCTACACACCGTGTGGGTGTGCAGAGCTTGTTTTTCTCCTGGGGAAGCTCTCCAGTCTAGCTGTGCTGTGATCTCGGTGTATAAATAGATTAACCACCACCAGAAGCGGTGTGTGCTGCATAGCTTACTAGACGTCTCCAACGGTGTAGTGGCACAGTGCTGTAGTACAGGTGAAGTTACCTGGCTGTTTCTGTTCCTTGCCTAAGGAGGAGGGGAACAAGCTTCATGTGCAAGATGTTTGAAAAGCCTTCTCTATGCACACCCCAAACACTACTGATATATTCAGAAGTCTCTTACACTGTTTTATGGCCTTTTAAGAGAACGAGTTAGTCTTACTGGGGCTTCTGAGTTGTACGTGAAGCTCCTTGGGTGTTTTGTCACTGAAGTGACTTTTACCCTTCCTACACTGTACAGTGTTTAGGGAAGCCAGCAGTTGCCCCACTCCCACCCCCACCCCTTTTTTTTTTTTTTAATAGATCTGAAGAGCAAATTAACAAAATAGTTCTTGATCTACAGCTATTTAAAGTCTTAATTGTGTTTGATACTTGTGGCAGTGAATCAGCACTTAATTTAATGTGGCTTAAGGTCCTACATTGGAGATAAAATAACTTTGTTGTGTGGGATTGTCCTATCTACTGCAACAATATTATTCTAGGCACATATTGAGTTTCAGACTGACAGGGGCCAGCATAAATCAGAAGTGCTGAGGTTGCTCTGTCTTCAGATTAGTCTGTAACTGAATTAAGGTCTGGTTAATGAGGGAAGGGAGAAATTATCAGAAATACCAGTATGCTTATTTCAAAAGCTGCTATTTTAGGAGCTAACCCAACTTCTTATGACACCCTACGGAAGGCAGTGAAGAACACCTTGCCTACAGCTGATAATGGGTGGTGTGAGTCACTGCCTCGGCTGTGCGAGTTGTGGTTCACCTGTGAAGAGCTTAGCCAGCAGCAAGGTTTGCATTGATACACCTGTGCTGTCTTGTAACAATAAGAAGGATGGTGTCCTGAATTCCCAGGCATGAGGTATCTTTAGAGATATTTTTTCATTTTTCTGAACAATTGGAAACACTAGCGTGTGATTATTGAATCTTGACTGGAACATCTCCTGGGCAATTTTGTTTTAATACAGGCAGTAGATGCTCTTAAGTGGAAACATAGGTTATACAATATAAACTAGGTCCTACTGTTGGTCACAGGAGTGATCCTTGCTATTACAGTCCAAGTAAAACCAGCACACCATAGGATAGCATACTGTAAGAGACAGCGGTGATCATACCCCCCCCAGGAACTGGACAGGCAAGTGAGAAGCTTTGAACTCCGAGTGCTCACACTTGCATTCTGGTGTTTGAAATAATGTCTGCATTTAAAGATTGAGGAGGGGGAAAGTCAACTGAAAGACTGGAAAATAAACTAATTTTGTTGTTGGGGTTTTTTTTTCCCCATTGTTATAACAGAAGATGTCATTCTCCGTACAGACATTAGGAAGAGGATTTTGCTGGTGAGTACATAAGAATTTTTTTCCTTCCTTGCTGCTTCAACCTTGAGACCCAAGAAGAGCTAGGGAGGAAGTGGAGAACCCTGAGGGACTTGAGCTACACTGAACTGCTGTAAACAATCTTGATTTGCTGCCAGCCATTATGAAATAGCATAAATCAATTCAATTCAGGAAGAACTTTGCTTTTTATAGCCAGTAATCTTGATTACACATAACTGTAAAAGTCTGCCAGATACTGTGATAGCTTTGTTGCCCATGCTGCAGGATATCTCTGGAAGCTTTCTGGTTTGTTGGTCTGTGGAGTGGAACGAACTCATACAGGACCAATAGTGATGATGTTGATGACTGCACAGCTGATTCTTTCTTCTATACTTTTATTTCTAGCCAAACACTCTACAAGGAATTTAGGTGGAAGCAGATGGTGTGATATAGTAGCTGAAAGCATAGAGTCCATTCTTAGCACACGATCTTTACAAACATAAAAAATTCAAATAAGAATTATTATTATTGTTGTTGTTGGATTATTTTCACGTAACACAGAGTGTCCTGGGTTATCATGGCCCACTCACAGAAGCCTCCCTCTCCCCACACAGATGGGAGGGAAGGTGGGAAAGTAACACACAAGAAAACCCTGGATTGAGATAAGGAATATCAAGAGAGAATGCAATGCACAAGTACCTCAGCCTCTTTGCAGAAAAGCTCAGCAAAATGCATAAGCAGCATCAGTAGCCAGCAACCTCCCCAGACTCCCTGACCTGCAAGCCTGCCCAGCAGAAAAGACCAACAGAAAACAGAAGCAGAACCTGAACAGGAAGCCTCTCATGTTACAATCTGAACTTTGTTCCAGCCAGTGCTTTCATTTTGAAGCTGGCACGATGGCAGCGTCGTAGTGAATATCAGCAACATGGGACCATACAGGTGGGGAATAGAACATCATCATGTTGCTTTGATGGACCTCCCAGTAAAACAGAAAAAATGGTGGAGTACTGTAGAAATCAATGGCTGACCTATATTTTGGATGAACAGGGCAAGTGGGCAGCAAATGGCCTTTTACCCATGATACTATTCTGCAGCTTTCACGGTTTTGCAGAACTGCTGTCTGCCACTTGTGAAAACTTGCAGGACTGTATTTGTATTCCGTCAGGTCTAGTAAGGGGATTCTCATGACAGGATTCTGTGAAGGGAGTGGACTTGTGAGGGAGGTGGTGTTAAACATTATGTCCAAATGGTCTGAAGTGGACAGCATTCATTACTTATGTTCACAGTTCACCTAGGGAGCACTAAGGTGCTAATATGAGATTCTCCTACTGCCAACAATGACCAGACTGTGTGCTTTGTCCTATCTCAGTTGTACTTGCCAACATCATTTTAGTGAGAAATGCCTCAGATGTATTGATGACACAAGGCTTCAGATACAGCAGTATTATGTATATGATGGGCATATATATAGGTAGATATGTATATGAAGCATGCATATCTAATTACTGTCCTCTTCCTGAGAGGTGCTTTTTGGACCACACTGGATTCTCTGAAAAAATTATCTCTGATCATAAGTGTTAATAGCAGTGAACCTGAAAAGGGCAGATTAGCAAAATATTGCAGTCATCTGAAATTGCAGTTAGGAGCTAATAGCTGATTTTTTTTTTTTAAGAGTCTATTCATTTGCTTTTGGAACTGGTGACAGCAGCACTGCCCATAACAAAGGGGTCTCCTAGCAAGAGGAATCAATTCCAGTTCAGTCTCAAATCAGCAGGAGGTAGGTTCTTAGGTGGACCTGTGGAAAAAACCACAGTTTTCCCAAACAGACTGATGTCATCCTTTTAATTATGTTTTAATTATTAAGTTACAATCTAGAGGCAGCAAGATAATTCCCCTATTGATTTTTTCAAACCTCAGGAAACTGAATTAGAGTAGCCAGGAGAATTCCAAGCTTCTCTTCCCTCTGCCTGGCATTTGAACAAATTAAACCTCTCAGTTTGTAGAAAAATTAGGTCATAACAATAAGGTTCACTGCGGGACTTCACGGTATCCATGGGAGGAAGGAAGACTGATGCTTGGAGAGAGAGCCTAGAATGTCCTAAGTTAATTAAGCATAACAGCAGAGGTACATCATTTATCTGTTCAGATCATGGCATTGATTTGAGTCTCAGAATTTCAGGAGATTCACATTTGGGGACACAGTGGGACTGGAAACAGACCCATGTAATAACCATAGTGACTAGCAGGAAAGTAAAGGTCACAGAGAGAGCTGAACTGATTCCTTGAGCTTTGTGGACAATTTGAGAGAGAAAAGGTTAATTCTCCTTCAGGATGCAACCAAGCAGAAAATCAGCTTGTCCAAATACTCACAATTTTCAGCCATCTCTGCAAATTATCCTTAAATAAAGATGTAAGTGCTCAGAATTTCTGAAGAGTATATTGAGCAGGGTACAGTGTTTTTAAAAGCAACACTGAAGTCAAAATTCTTCAGAGTGGATGCATACCAAGAGGTCATGAGTTATAACTGTCCCTATCCTACTATGGACAGCTGGGGCTCTCGGCTCTATTTTGGGTGGTGCCATAGTAAGGAGGATTCTTCCTCTTTTCCAGAAATGTGTAACTCTGCTTTACCCCTGAGTACCCTTTTAGTTGCCCTAGCTCTGCACCACTGGTGTCAGTGAAATTAATTCTATCTCAACTAGTTAAAATAATACAGAGAAGATGCCATCATCCTGAGTCTGTGCCAGCTGGGTCACAAAGAAATCTCAAAGATCCTGAGGAGCCAGGAGACAACTGCATTAGAATGTTCTCAGAAGTCAGCATTAACTACCAGCTGGCAACAGCTTTACAAAGTCCTGTTCAAAGGCCTTGACTGCAAGGAATGAAATAGTTAAATAGAAGTTCAGGGTAAGAGAATTTAGAATCATAGAATGGTAAGGTTGGAAGGGACCTCTAAGATCATCTAGTTCCAACCCCCTGCCAGAAGCAGGGACACCTCCCACTGGTACAGCTCACTCAAGGCCTCATCCAACTTGGCCTTGAACACCTCCAGGGAGGGAGCAGCCACAATGTGTTCCAGTGCCTCACCACCCTGGCTGAAAAGAACTTCCTCCTAAAATCCAGTTTAAATCTCCCCTCTGCCAGTTCAAACCCATTGCCCCTTGTCCTGTCATTGCAAGACCTTGTCAACAATCCCTCTCCAGCCTTCCTGTAGGCCCCCTTCAGATACTGGAAGGCTACTATAAGATCTCCTCAAAGCCTTCTTTTCTCCAAGCAGCAGAGTCCCAACTCTTTCAGTCTGTCCTCACAGCAGAGCTACTGCAGCCCTCTGATCATCTTTGTGGCCCTTCTCTGGACCCACTCCAACACTTCCATGTCCTTCCTGTGCTGAGGGCTCCAGAACTGCACAGAGGACTCCAGATGGGGTCTGACAAGTGCAGAGTAAAGTGGCACAATCCCCTNTCTCCAGCTATTCACCACCCAGCCTGGAGTTGTGCTTGGCATTGTGCCTACCCAGGTGCAGGACCTTACACTTGGCCTTGTTGAATCTCATGAGATTGGCCTGGGCCCACCTCTCCAGCCTGTCCAGGTCTCTCTGGATGGATCCCTGCCCTCTAGCAAGTCGACTGTGCCACACAGCTTGGTGCCATCTGCAAACTTGCTGAGGGTGCACTGATTCCTCTGTCCATGTCACTGACAAAGATGTTAAGCAGCACTGGTGCCAGCACTGACCCCTGAGGGACACCACTTGTTACTGGTCTCCAGGTGGACATTGTGCCCTTGATCACCACTCTCTGGGTTCGACCATCCAGCCAATTCCTTATCCAGCAGTGCTCCACCCATCAAGTCCATGCTTTTCCAGTTCGGTGACCAGGATGTCACGTGGGACAGAGTCAAATGCCTTACTCAGGTCCAGGTATTTGCTGTGATATGGCTCTTATTATTTTTCAAGTAGCATTCAATGGCACTTTGTATTTTCAAAGCACTATAGGAATGCAGAGAACACTGTACTGAAGAACTTCAGATATCACAGAAGCTAGAAAGAGAAGCAAAGATTCAGCTTTCTTTGGTATTTTTATGTATACAAACTCCGTAATTACATCCATGAAGATGACTGCAGAGTATGACAACAAGGCATGCATTCATTAGCAGTAGTCAAACAATTTAAAATGACTTTTCAGCCATGGAAAGAAGACTCTGGGTTCCAGTAAATTATTCCTTCCCCCTCTTGCCCTCTGTCCTAAGGGGAACGTTCGTTTGTCCAATGAATCCATCTGTCTGTCCAACTTGTTGCTAATTTTGCCGAAGGCTACCTCAAAATCTGGTCTTAGGAGCAGTGTCTGCTTCTTACACACTAAAGTACAGTGCCTACCATACAGTTGTGACTGCTGAACTAAGTACTCAGTCCTACACTTCTGCTAACATCAGCTGGAAATCTCACAGCCATCTTCCAGGAGATTGCTGAGCTATGAGTGTCTTACAGCAGCTCACAATCTCTGGTTCAGGCTATACCCCAGAACAACACAGTCAAATAGAAATAACAAATAATGATAAGGTACTTAAATTAGTAATGAAGCTGTACCATTTCTGTAAGGAATTCTTAGTGTCAGCTGTGAAAAGCTGCCAGTCTCTTTCTAATTTACTAATTAGTGGTTTATAAGAGAGAAGGCCCATCACTAGAATTACCCTTTCATCTGCACAAAATCGTGGCTGTAAGTCTAGAGCTCAGTATTGGCCAACTGTGTGACTGCCAGCACGTGTCAGGACTGTGAAGAAGAGACTGGAAATGCTCTTTCACACAAGTGAAAGACTAGAGCTAGATGGAGAAAAGTGAGAAGCAGTCTGGTTAAGCAAAGATGTTATTTGCTGTCACATTTTGTTAAAAGAAGTTTATAGCTGAACCATAATCTAAATAAAAATGAGACTGACTAATCCATGACCTTTACAATTCCAGATTATTGTTAATTGTAGAATATTCTAAGCAGACTTTCCCAGGGTATTATTCCAGGAGGGTTCACAATATACTTGCCATAACCTATCTCACAAGACAAACCCATCTTTGGTCTTGGCTAACAGTCTGCTAGACCAGTTTCTTCTTTCTGTCAGTGTTTCAGCAAAATAACTTTGCTGACTTAAATGAAATTATTCTGCATTCATGCAAGCTTTACTTTCCCCTTGTGTGTTCCACTTGGAAAGGATTTCAGAAATAAAAGGAAGACTCGTGGTTCAGCAAGTCACAAAGCAGAAGTTGCAGTCAAGAAAATATAGTACCCACACAACATCACTGCATTTTTCTTGACCAGTTTTATTCCTTTCCTTTGGGGAAAGAGAGGAACCACAGACAATTTCTACTTATTCGCCCTACCACAATCCATTAATGAGACCACTGTAGCTCTCCCTTGGCTACCAGCAGTGTTGGGTTCTCTCATTTGTTGCAGAGGTACCCGTGCTAATGCACCAGTGTGATGCACAGCTGCCTAGTGAAGGTTCACTGTGAGGATAAAATATGAGCTAGGTTGTGGTTTGCAGAAAGAGCAGCTCTGATGCCACTGGCTTACTGCAAAGACTGAGCACCGTTACCAGTTGCTAATTGTCAACTGTTAATTGTCAACTATCATGCACTGGAAGCTCAGTGAAGTCAGCACTATGGTGGGGAGCTAAGGGAGAGGTTTCTCTTTGCAAAATGGGATGTTTTATTGGGCTGTCATGTATTTCACACCCGCAGTATCTCACTTAAAGTAACACATTTCACCTTTTGCTTTGGGTTAGAACTTCAGAAAACACATTTTAAAGATTTCAGGTCTTGTTTTCAGCAAGTCATAATTAAGCCTTTCACCCATTTTCCTCCCTCCCTTGCTGACGTTCTGTAAGATAAGGTATGAAATTTTTCCTATTGTCACAGTTTTATTACTCAGAAATTTATTTTTAAGTGTTCCATTGATCATCATTTCCTGTTGAAGGAGTTAGTATCTACTTGCACCATTTGCATTCAAAGCAAGCAGAGCTACAAGGAGAGAGGAATTCATTCACATACACCATTACTTCAGCCAGATGCCGTGTTAGAAATTGCTCTAATTTGTATTATTTAGATTGAAAGTATCAATGCCTCAAAAAACTTCATAAACCCTTTGGGTATGGAATTAGGTTCCCTGAATTTCCAGGGAAAAGCAAAGGGAAAGGCAGATCCATATTTAAGAAGAGGAATTCCATTCTACAGTATCTTTTTTGACTTCTGCTTGTAGATCCTGCTCAAAGACACTACACTGTGGACCAGGCAGGCACAGGGAATAATGCACATACAAACGTTAAACAGGCAGAATACAAAAAGAAAAAAAATTTCCTCACATGAAGATTTGGCAACTGAATGCTTAAATTAGCATTAGCATATTCAGATCAGGGGGGGGTTGTGAGCAAGGCTGCTATCTTCAGCTTCTGTCTCACAAAGAATAACCAAAGTGGATGTTTTCTCAGAGCAGAGAAAGGCATTTCAAATAACATGAAATTAAAAAGCATCTTTCCTAAACAAATGCACCAGCATAGGCAAGGCATGGTCTTTGCTTCTCTCAGTAGCCTCTACTGCTTGTAAGTATTAATGTTGCTCCAGGAGATAAAGGAAAGCAGAAGGTGCTTGGTAATTTCAGCTCTCCTCACACACCCTTAGTGGCAGGCGTTTCTAATATAGATAAGGAAGACGGAGCGGATATTAAAGCAGAACATCTTCCCCATCTCTTCTTTGTTATTCTAGCAGAGATTTACCTCAAGCACTTTCTCCGTGCCGTGGAAGTGGTGTCAGTTATTGCAGATGCCACTGTGGCCTGCCCGAGAGGAAGAGGCACAGGTGTGTGTTAACACTGCCTGCCAGCCAGAGATGTTAGATACTGCACGTGATGGGAGAGCATGGGAGGGTGCGTGCCAGTGGAGGGGAGAACTGGAGAAAAGGAGGAGGAACCAAATTATTCACTTGCTCAGGAAGTAAATAGAAGAAGATTGAAATTGTCTCAAATTATGCATTTCCAGCCATATACAGATTGGTATTTGCTTTCAGAAGGCAATGTTTAAAAACACTCTCTCCAGGCAAAGATGGCAATTCTTTTCCAGTTTGCAGCAGTTTTCTGTGGTGGTATCACACCATTTTTTGATGCAAACATAAGCCCCTGAGTAACACTCTTAAACCTGTGAGCAAAAGCTTGCATTTCTTTTTGTTTTTATGTATATTTAGCTCAAGAATCCCCAGTGATTCGTAGCCCACAGACTGAAACCAGGCTACTTTGCTTTCTTGTCTGGCCATTAGATGGCAGACAACGGAGCGACCATTGCTGTGCTTTGTGTCCTTGAGTTGATGAAATAAGCATGAAAATGCTGCTGCTGTCTAAATTAGCTCACTTCACAACCCCTAACCATGACGTACACAGCATCCACGAGGCCTTCAAAGTCGCTTTCCTGTGTCTCCCAAACCACAGACTGCTGCAACTCAAACCCTGTAATAAAAACACATAGCAGCCATTCCTCCTCCTTTCCCTGTAAGCTGCACTCAACTTCAAGCAGAAAGTGTCATCCTTAACCTCCATTCTCTACCATTTCCACACTCAAGATTAATCTCTACAATGAAGTAATTGGTCTCAGATGAACTGTGAATGATTTCCCCACGGCACAATTTCTCAAGAGTGTGAGACATTACTCTCCTATTAAAGAGCTGCCTAAGCAAGGGAGTGTAATTGCAGGCTCATTGTCTCCTTTTTGAACCCCAATCCTAAACCTAACCCAAACAACCCTAACCACTAAACCTAAACCAAACCCTAATGCTCTAAATTAATGGCCTAACCCTAATGCCCTAACCTTAATCCTAAACTTAACCCTAATGCTAACCCTAACCCTAATCCTAAGTATAACCCTTACCCTAATGACCTGATCACAACCATAACACTAGCCCTAATCACCTAACCCTAATAGCCTAACCCTAAATAAACCCTAACCCTAACTGTAATATCCTAACCCAAATCTAACCTAGCCTTAACCCTTACTCTAATTGTCATCATCCACCTGAATACATAGTTTGAATGTAGAATGTACATTATGCAAAGCCAGATGTGAGAGGGGTTGCTGACCAAACTTTGCAAGACTGTGGAAAAGCATTGTGCTTCAAATGTTCACAGAGAACTGCTGTGACTGTCTGCTCCTGTGACAGAGGCACTCAGCAACTCTTTAACCAAACTCATAATAGTTTGGTATGAGCTCCAAAGAAGTAAAGGCCTGAGCTGTAACTGGACCATGAATTCTAGAAAACCCGCAAAGGAGCAGAGTGACTCAGTGAGCACTGATGCATAGAAGCTTGGAACACCAGCCACACCATTAATGAATAGCAAGTTGCTCCCCAAGAATCTTTTCTCAAGGAACAAAGAAAGCTTTAGGTACAAGGAATGATGTGTATACCTTTCCTATTGTATGCTTTTTGACTAGAAGCCAACCGCTTTATTCCATAAATGTGATAGCCAAAGTGAGCCTTCTTTGAGCTCTCCTTGCTAGGCAGTGTGATTGCATGATGGTGATCTCCCCTTGATCTGGGCTGCCTCTCCTGGTTTGAGACTCCTTACCTGACACTAAAAGATCTTTCCTTACCCAAGGCAGCGAGACCTCTTATACACAACAGATCCCCAGTAAGTGACTGAGAGCATGCAGAATTTATGCTAATGAAATCCACATCTAAGTCCATTCAGCATAAACCACTGACCAAGTCTGAGACTAAGGCTGGGTCCAGCTGTATCTAGTCTCCTCTATGAGAAGAGTTTAGAAAGCAAGGGAGTCCTTTCCAAAACTCATGACTCAATGGAAGGTTTACCTTACCCCTTGTATCTCTTCTATTACACATAAACTGTTAACCAAGTCTGGGACTAAGATTGGGTCTGGCCACAGCAAAGTTGCATCAGGAGTTTAGAAAACAAGAGGTTATATTCTGAACCTGATGACTCGATGGCAAGGTCTCCTTTACCATATTGTCTCTGGTCTCTGTGTAAATCATGCTGAATCAATTCTAACTCAGTTTTCTTTTGTGTGTTTTTTCCAAGCAATAAGTAATAGAGTGAACCTTGCCATCAAACTTCAAGTGGCACTTTCACAAACTCATGTTAAGCACACACATATACTAGATATATCCTCATCATTTTATAGAATCATAGAATGATAGAGTGGTAAGGTTGGAAGGGACCTTAAGGATCATCTAGTTCCAACCCCCTGCCATAGGCAGGGACACCTCCTACATAACAGCTCACTCAAGACCTCCTCCAACCTGGCCTTGAACACCTCCAGGGAGGGAGCAGCCACAACCTCCCTGGGCAACCTGTGCCAGTGCCTCACCACCCTTGCTGTAAAGAACTTCCTCCTAACACCCAGTTTAAATCTCCCCTCTGCCAGTTTAAACCCATTGCCCCTTGTCCTGTCATTGCAAGACCTTATCAATAATCCCTCCCCAGCCTTCCTGTAGCCCCCTTCAGATACTGGAAGGCTACTATAAGGTGTCCTCGAAGCCTTCTCTTCTCC
>VWZE01000823.1:153215-210755 GCA_013396675.1 Eubucco bourcierii
GACCTGTTTTAGTGGGAATTGTCCCTGCCTATGGCAGGGGGTTGGAACTAGATGATCCTTGAGGTCCCTTCCAACCTTACCATTCTATGATTCTATGATCTCTTATACCAGAAGAAAGACCTGCACAGCACAGCCCCACAGGGCAGTAATGACCTCTGAATGTTCTAATGCCTTTCTCTGGTAGGGTCATCTGCCCCTAAAATTTAGCCTAGCTTTTCCTTTTCCAATTAGATTCTAGTGTCATTGCCTCCAACATGGTCTAGTTTAATAACTAACACTTAGAGAAGTGAGACACAAATCCACACTTCCACAGGGAAAGAAAGAAGTTCCAACAGCCTGGCTATGGCTCAGTCACTAGGCTGGTGCTGGGATGCCTGTTTCCGCTTCCCCCCACCCCCACCAAGCTTTAAAGAAAGCAACTTTATGGAATAAAGTTGATTTGAGTGTTGGTCTCTTCTCCCTGATAACATGTGATAGGTCAAAAGGAAATGGCCTTTTGGAAGAAACTTCTTCACTGAAAGGGTGCTCAGACACTGGGATAGGCTCCCCAGGGAGGTGGTTGAATCCCCATGATTCACACAGGACACAGAGAGGTGGTGCTGAGGCACATGGTTTAGCACAAGCCTTGGTAGAGTTAGAGGATGGCTAGACTCAATGACCTTAAAGGTCTTTTCCAACCACAATGATTCTGTCATTCTGTGAATCACTGTGATACAGATTCCCTGAAAAGTCACCCAGGTCAGGGCTCTAGGTGATGTGGGTAGAGGCACCTCACTGCAGATCAGGACCAGATGCTCAGTCTCATCAAGACATTATGATGTCTTGGATTATCACAGATTCTGAGTGGCATGTAGGAAGTATTTCTATCTCCTGAAGGGAATTTTATATAGAAAAAGAAGTTAATTTGACAGTTAAGACTGCTAATTCTAGAGCTACAAAGTTAAATCCAGCAGAGCAAGTGCCTACCCAGGATGGCAATTTTAGCCTGAATCCATTCCTCACTGGAAGAGCTGGGAGTGGGACCAGCTCTGAAACTCATCCTTTCCTTGCACTTTCCAGGCAAGAGAGTATACTTGCATACCCTTGGCACCTCACAGCCAACCTCTGCACCTTCTTCTGTTACTCCAGCTGCAGTGAAACCCTTCTTGGCCATACAGTGCACGCCACCAAGCAATCTTATCTGAGCTGCGTAGAAGGGGATTGTAACAAAAACCTGTCCTCTGCCAGGACAGAACACAAAAGGCTCCTCTGATGGCTGCCTGAGCTCACAACCCTGCTCCCACCAATAATCCCCTGCTCCATAATTTAATAAGCCTCACTGCAGCGAGGTTCACCCTCCCCCACCATGAGATTGCCTTTCCCATTCCCCAGACAAGCTATGACAGCCGCAAAGAAGAAATATTCCCCGGTGCATTGTTAAAGGCCTAACTTCCCAAGCCAAAGACAGGCTCAGTTAACATTAAAGCCTTTTCCCTTGTGAGCAACCTGAGCTGAGATTAAGGAATGAGCCCACACTGTCAACCATAACCCTGATATGAGGCTGGTAACTAGGGCAACAGCATCTCACAAATAAACCACGCCATGCTATTTTGTCTTGTGGCACTGCAAAACAAAATATGGTAGGTAAGTGGATGAGTATATAAAAACCTAACGTCGCCCACTCCTCTGGCTCATATTGTAGCCCTGGAGTTTAAAATGAGCTAGGAATGGTTATTTATTAATGCTGACATTAATGCAAAAA
Organism: Eubucco bourcierii; assembly: GCA_013396675.1. Taxonomy (NCBI): domain Eukaryota; kingdom Metazoa; phylum Chordata; class Aves; order Piciformes; family Ramphastidae; genus Eubucco; species Eubucco bourcierii. The sequence goes on from VWZE01000823.1 coordinate 154,957, forward strand.
GATCATCTTTTCACTCTGTATGTGTGGCGTACACCAGATGATAGTCTGCTCCTTTCTCGCTTGGACTCCAGCGTAATTATTTGCAGAAGGTAGCAGAAAATGATCTTCCCAATATTAGACTCAAGCTGCTTGTCTGGTTTAGCTTGATCTTTATTTATAGACACTGAGTCTGGGAGCTTTTTGTATGCAGAGCAGGACATAGTGACCTACTCTGCCTCAGTTATATAATAGTTTCAAAGCAGACTTAGTGTAAATTGACCCTAATCTGATCTTCAATTGTAACACGTTATAATTCCAAAAATAAATCAGCATTTATCTCACTTTATGCAATTCATTTATTTTCACAATTGCAAATAACCAAAGGCTGATAACTCTAAAGTGTTATTTAGTGACTCCTGAAACTTGTCTAGAAGTCCCTCATTAACTATGACTGTTACAACAATGGACTAATATGCTTTTACACCACACAGCTCAGGAGAGCTCTGCAACACACTTCACCCAGCTTTACAGACTGTTTCCAAATGCAAATACTGTATTCCTAGAAAACAAATTTAAAGGTAACCTTTCCATGTGGTTTTTGAAAGCATACCCTGAAAATTCACCTCTAAAATTCACCCAGCTATATCTGCAAGGAGAGCTGTGGACACCTTTAAGCAGCCAGGTAGCACTTTCCCATCAGTATCACAGCACACAAATGTACAGCTCCAGCCTCACAAACGCCTGAACATGCAAGCACCATCCATGGGCATCTTATGGGCATCATGGCCTCAAACTGGGCCAACAGGTATTTCATAGAATCATAGAATGATAGAATGGTAAGGTTGGAAAGGACCTCAAAGATCATCTAGTTCTAAACCCCTGCCATAGGCAGGGACACCTCCCACTAGTACAGCTCACTCAAGGCCTCCTCCAGCCTGGCCTTGAACACCTCCAGGGAGGTTGTGGAGTACAGAATCACAACCTCTGTGCTCCACAACCTCCCTGGGCAACCTGTGCCAGTGCCTCACCACCCTCACTGCAAAGAACTTCCTCCTGACATCCAGTCTAAATCTCCCCTCTGCCAGTTCAAACCCATTGCCCCTTGTCCTGTCATTGCAAGACCTTGTCAACAGTCCCTCCCCAGCCTTCCTGTAGGCCCCCTTCAGACACTGGAAGGCTACTATCAGGTCCCCTCGAAGCCTTCTCTTCTCCAGGCTGCAGAGCCCCAACTCTCTCAGCCTTATAGCAGATATTTGCAAATATTTTTTACAGCAGTTGCTTAACTTGGCCAGCAAACAGCAGCTGTATGAAAACACAGAGATAATGTCTGGAGTGTTTTTAAACAACTTTGAACACCAACTCCCTGCCAAACAACTGGTACAAGCGACTCCTAGTACCAATGGAAAAGAGGCTCATGGCATCCTTCCTTTGTATTGGTATTATTAACTAGTTAATTGGCCAAACTGGTTATGCATGCTATTCAAATTTGGCCTTAATGCCATAGTGTAAGTTCAGAATGATTTATTTTTTTAATTATTTTTTTTTGTATGGCAGTAGTTATATTAATTTACAGCAATTATCTGTGTGGTAAAAAAGGCTCCAGTGCTACAGACTGGCCTGGCATGAGTAGATCATTCTTCGCAGGCAGATGCTGGCTGAAGTCCTGCATGGATCAGATTGTGCAGAGGGTAACTAATTGACATTCATCTTTACTATCAGTGAGTAACATGCACATGGGGGCTGGCATTGTGCAATGGCAGTAAATGTGTACGCTTTCAAGTGCAGCTATTAAGGTCCAGACTGATATTCCTTGCATTATGCAGGTTATAAAGCATTTATGGATGATTAGAAGCCACCTTTTGAGTTACTTGTCTGCTCCTCTATATATCAAGTTTGTATCTCTGATTGTTGAGCAGAATGGAGCCTTCTGCTTACATACAATATTTAGAATATTTCACCTCCATGGGAAGGAGGAGGAGGACAACTGCTGCTATCTGCTCCTGAAAAATTAATTGTTTTAAACTCTGTTTGTCCAACACCACTGACAATTGAGGGTTTTTTTTTTTCTTTGTGCACCAGGTAGTTGGCTATTCTCAAAAAAGTCTTGATGCAAGGCCCTCAGAGTGAGGTCAGTGCTCATTTTCCGTACAGATTTGTATGGATTAATGACAAAACACCGTGTTTGGAATGGAGATCGACAAAACACCGTGTTTGGAATGGAGATCTCCTTCAGACTTCTTGGCAGCTTGGTTCTGGGCAAAAATACCTCTCTGGACACTGACAGTATGTTATGACATGGAGACACAGCATCTGATCCTGCTGTGATACCTACAGAGAGCTCCAGAACAGTGTTCCAAAGCATTACCTAACTTGCATTTTTCCTGATACTCAGGACAGGGTTTGTTTGTTTAGATAAGGTTTCAAGGACAACACACAGGGAAGATTATTTTAGCCATTCTAGTTTTCACCATTCCCTTTGAGTCCTCCGTAGATGTCTCTTTTTTCCCCAGAGGAGTCAGAAGAGATCTCACCAAGGGAAAGCTCACCAAGGGAGGCACACAGCTTCTCCCAAGGGAGGTCTCGGCCATGCTGAGCATACCAGTTTTGTCTCTGCAGCTGCTCTCCAGCCCCTATTACAGCCTTAAAGCCATATCTCAAATCCCACTCCATGCTCCAGGAACCAGATATGGAATATTAACATCCTTCACCTCCTGCTTTGACCTTCCCATGCTATACAATGGCTCTGGCATGGTGATGATGGTCCTATCTTTGCCTCAACTCAGAAGAAACTCAGAGTGGGGGTAAATCCTTAGTACATTCCTCTATTTCTACATGTACAATCTGAAAGTAAACCAGAAGTGAAGCTCCAGGCCAAAACTTTAAAACAAAAGTAAGTCTTGGCATTGGTTGCCTTCCCATAAATGTGTTTTAAAAGGCACCAGTATTTTAATTTTTTTCTTCAGAATAATCCTTCTAAAGGCACTTGTGTTTGCAAGTTAACATTATCTTTGGCACACTAAATAGGCTATGAAGGGAAGACTCTATTACATGCTGCTTTATCTGGGAGTGAATGAGGGGCTGTAGAAAGGAATTGCTCTGACTCCAGAAGAGATTGGGTTACATATTTCTGGCGTGAAGATAAATAAAAGTGAAAAGGGTGTGTATTTCTTCTGAGACTAAAAAAAAAAAATAAATAATAATTTTCTTCTTTACTCATAATACAAAATACCTAATTAGATATGTACTAATGAACTTAAAGCAGTTCGTCTCGATATTGATTCTCCTTTTAATTGCTATCACCATCTAGTATTTTTAATTAAGAGTAGAAGAAATTGTATGAAAAAAATTATAATCACCCCCCCCCCAAAAAAAATTTTTTTTTTCAAACTGTCCATGATCAATACAAACATAAATCAAGTGCAGAGGGGGGAAAAGAATGCATGTGTGAATCCTCAGTAATAATTATCTCTTGGTAGCATCTTTGTTTTCAGAGTGGTTAAGGAGCAATTATTACTCAAGGGCAGGTAAGCAGGTTGTGAGTATATGGCAAAACACTGAGGTAAGGAAGAGCAGTTCCCTATTGCAGGCATTTACCAAGAAAAGACAGAAGTCAGACAACCAAAACCACACATAAATAAATGGCAATAAACTTCAAATCCCATCAAAATAAATGAGATGATCACAGGATGCAGGAAGCTGCAGATGCAGGAATGAAGCTTTCCAGAGGCACAATTACTGAACGTATTTGAAATAGCACCTTTTAAAGGTCAAGTTTTAAGGCTATCTGAAACTGGACCCCTACTGAGTACTAACAACTCTTTCTGAAATAAATTTTCCAATACAGATACTTGGGGAATTTCAGCACTGACTCTCCAGATCTCTGATAAACTGAAGGCTCTCAGATTAGTAACATGCCAAGAGCATATGTACCCAAATCAAGTTGCCTGTGATATGACTTCCAGAAATTGTGATGTCCTGAAGAGGTATTCTTGGCTTAAAATACACATTTATTTCAAAACCAAAATTCGAGAGGCAAATGCTATTTCTTCTCCCTTTCCTGGTCATAAGGTTCAAAGTCATGGCATACACACAAGCCATCAGAAGTCAAGAAAACAGCATCTCTGAGGAAACTAGAGAGGCCTTAATACACCAGACATTTCAAAAATTTTCTCCAAGGAGACCTCCTGGATGGTCTCCTTATAGAAGCCCAGGCATAGGTGGCAATTCACCTCTGTAAGTGCTTTGTATATAGCATTTTCTCTACTCTAGATAGCAATGCCTGCATTATAAATACCTTTGAGACACCTTCCACCTCATTGGTTTGCATGCCATTTAGGGAGAGTGTACCAGGAGCTTCTGCTTGATAGATTCCAGGGTAGTAAAACAGTGGGCAAGGACAAGTTCCGTAAGACCAGGTTGCTCAAATCCTATCCAAGTCTCATCGTGACTCCTGACAGGAGTAGGAATTTTGACCTAGGCCAGGCTCCCAAGAAGTTCCTCTGTCATTATCTTCAAGGGAAAAATATTAAATTAACTACACTTGAGAAATCTTGTTCCACTCCACCAGTGAAGCTTTACAATTCCTTACTTTCCCCTTCCCAGTATGTCATCTTCATAAAAGACTCATCTTCATCCAGCAGGGCAAAGGAGGTGATTCTGCCTTTATACTCTGCTCTTGTCAGACCCCATCTGGAGTACTGTGTACAGCTCTGGAGCCCCCAGCACAGGAAAGACATGGAAGTGTTGGAGTGGGTCCAGAGGAGGCCACGAAGGTGCTCAAGAGGGCTGCAGCAGCTCTCCTATGAGGACAGGCTGAGAGAGTTGAGGCTCTGCAGCCTGGAGAAGAGAAGGCTTCCAGGAGACCTTAGAGCAGCCTTCCAGTATCTGAAGGGGGCTACAGGAAGGTTGGGGAAGGATTATTGACAAGGTCTTGTAATGACAGGACAAGGGGCAATGGGTTTGAACTGGCAGAGGGGAGATTTAAACTGGATGTTAGGAGGAAGCTCTTTGCAATGAAGGTGGTGAGACACTGGCACAGGTTGCCCAGGGAGGTTGTGGCTGCTCCCTCCCTGGAGGTGTTCAAGACCAGGTTGGAGGAGGTCTTGAGTGAGCTGTACTAGTGGGAGGTGTCCCTGCCTATGGCAGGGGGTTGGATCTAGATGATCCTTGAGGTCCCTTCCAACCTTACCATTCTATGATTCTATGATTCTATCTATACCTACCCAATAACAAGAGTAGTTATATTGCAGGTGCTCACTAACTACCCCAATTACCTAAACAGCACTTGAAAATCATGGTAGGTGCAGAAAGAAATATAAAGCAACCAACCACTTTTCTATATAAAAGTATGGAGCAAATAAAAGGCTGCCAAAATACTGACTGGCAATAAATGATCCTTTATTTAGTATTCTTAGTTTTCCTTTCACTCAGTGATCTCAAATCTGTTGACAAAGAAAGTCATGCAGACATAACACTTTCGAAGCACCATTTTAAGGCTTACAATTCTTTACAAGAAATTTACTTTTCACTACTGGTAGCAATCACAACCTATAAATAGCACAGAGAGAGAGGAAAAGGTCCTTTCCTCAACAGAAGGCTCACTGGAAAGAAGTCTTTGACTCATCTTTTTTCACCTGAAAATTGCTATCTAATCTCTCTCTAGATTAAAACTCCTTGAGGGTTCAGGAGCAATGGCAAATGACAAAAAACCTCTCCCTGCAGTTCAGATCAGAAATGCCAAATGGATGCCCTGAAGACCCAACAAGTAGAACCTCTGGCAGCTGCCTTCAGTACATACTGGAAGCCAAGCTGAGCAGCAGTAATATGTTTGTGAACAACTCTACTTCCCTCCAGCCTGCCTTTGGCATGTATTTTTTTTCCCTGGAGGGCTTCATGCAGGAACCAATTCAGTTTCTCTGGGTAGATTTCAAATGCTATTTTCAGGAGAGAAAAATAATCCGTGTTGTACATTTTTCTCAAGCTTCATAGCCATTACCAGCTCAGTATAACATTAGTCACATCCTTACAGTCCAGCAGTGCTATAATCACTACTTTACTATGCAAACACTATCACTCACGCTTAGACTTTAACTAACTCTTCCCTCAAAGCACTCACCCTGTTAGAAATCTTGCTTGACAGCCCTTTGATAGCTACACTGTATATTTTCAAGCCCTCAGCAACAAAACTGAAGCATATAACAATCTCTCACGATGGTGAACCTTACCCAGTTGTAGGGTTTAGACTTCAATTATATATGAATTATTAGTTTCCTAAGCCAATAAAATAATTTCACCTAAACAGTAGAATAGCTCTTCCCGTGTAAAACACTGCAACCCTTTATAATCCTTCTTGACAATCTGCTGCTATAGGCAGGGACAAATTGCTCTGCATGTGCTGTTCAGATTTAAAATTGACAATGGACAATCAGGAGATAAACACTCATCTTCCAGACAAGTTATACCAGACACAAACCAAGGAGCAATAAAAGCATTCAGGCACAAGAAATGTCTGTCTCAAAAGGTAAAAGAGGTAAATATGAAAAAGGGACATTATCCTCAGAGAATAGTTCATGCAGGGAGCTGTTCTAGCACTCGTAGTCTAATGTGCAGTGTTTAATGTTGTCCCCTAAGAAAATGACATTTATACTCACTTGGAGGACAGCATAACTAGTCACCTAGTGGAGCATTTCCACCAGTCTACCAATGGAGTATTTCCATGTACTACTATAAGAATTACAAACCAATCCCTTCAAAATCATGAGAACTTTGACATTTAGGGAGTGTCTCTCTTTGGCCTTGCCTCCCATTCTGCTGTTGCCATTTGCATTGGTTGGGTATTTCACAGGCATCTTCATTTCTTTGTCTTCAGGTGGACTTTGATCTCATGCTCACCTGGTTTGGTTGCTGTGTACATTAGCATCTCCGCTCTCCTCTTCTTCATCTTGACTACAAAGCACAGCCTTCATTTAGATTCCCAGCTCACTACTAGGTTCTGCTGCTGCCACCATCAAATAGGGTTTGAGCACAGAACTTGGACATAACCATCAGAAATTAGTGATCTTATCTCTGTCTTGATCATCTAATAGTAAGGTTCAGATATGATTAGTGAATTACCAAAAAAAAAAAAAAAAAAAAAAAAAAATATATATATATATATATGACTGGTCGGGTTTTGTTGTGTGGTTCTAGATTTATTTATCTGGTTTTGTATAAACACTGGTAATATTTAAAGTTGGTTTTATTTTTTTTTATCCAGTCATAACTCTGTTTTCTAAAATAACAGTGAAGATTTTTATAGGGTGGTGAGGTACTGGAACAAGTTCCCCAGGGAGGCTGTGGCTGCTGCCTCCCTGGAGGTGTTCAAGGCCAGGTTGGAGGAGGCCTTGAGTGAGCTGTACTAGTGGGAGGTGTCCCTGCCTATGGTAGGGGGTTGGAACTAGATGATCCTTGAGGTCCCTTCCAACCTTACCATTCTATGATTCTATATAAAGGATGAGCTTCTACAAACATCAGTATTTCATCATTCATGATGAAAATGTGACACCTAGTAGCACTGTAAAACCAAATATAGAAGAATCTGGCCTAATTCTAACAACATGCAAAAATAGGTTTTGCATTAAACCATTGATTTGGGGTTTTTTTGGTGTGGTTTTTTCATTTGTGGTTTTTTGTTTGTTTGCTTGTTTTTTAATTATTATTCTTAACTTTCAGTTTTCCAAGGTTGTTTATCTGTTAGTACACAGAAATGTTACCCTGAGTGCGACAATTCACAGTATCACCAATCCCTGGAAAGAATCTTCCATTTTTCTTAGTAAGATATTTTTCCATCCAGTTTATGCTGATAAAAGAAATCTTTCCATAGACTGATAAGCTCAAATATTTGCCTTGATAAAGCATTAACTACTTTTTGTGGTATGAATAAGTATGGGTAATGTTGATCTCACTTTCAAATATGTACGTGTGGCTTTTCACAGAACACTCTATTTTCTTTCCGGAGCATTTTATATTGAAAAAAAAATACCTATTTACATTATTGAATTTAAAATCCACTGCAGTCAGCTGAAAACAGCCCTTCAATGTCATTGGATTCTGAAGTCTACTGCACATTTCATCTACAATATTCTTGTCTCTTGTCATCTATCTATTCTGAGATTGAGCTGCAAAGGCCTAAGCGCCTATATCAAGTCATCCTACATGTGCCTAGATGCTTTCTGATGGTCAGAAGGAGATGAAAGAACTTTGTGAGTCAGGCTGTAGTAGATTTAGGAGTGGCAGTTTAAAAATTAGTGTTTCTAGGTCTCTGCCTCATCCTTCTGCCAGAGGTTAATGTCAGCCAAATGGGATGTAGTTATGCTTGAGATGCTGCAGTTTATTGCCCAGTGTGTTACTTTAAACCACTGCTGATGATACATGGAGACCTGAAGAGGGGTGAGTGGGACAGCAGCAGTGACAGTTCTCTAAAGCACTGCAGTCAGCTCACCAGAGCTGTGAATCCACCTCTGAGGTTGGCCATGCAATTCCAGTTCATAGTGCTATATCTAGTAAACCTATTTAATGAATGTTACTTAGTGCTGGCATTTCATTTTTACGTAACATAATTACACTTCAAAGTAATCCATTTTTTCTTTACTTTCGGGATTATTTAGCTTTAAGTTACTATTTTGTATTATTAAACTTCAACTCAATCCAAATGCCATTCCCCAAAACCCCTGCAGTTGGCATACATGTAAAACTCTATAGATATAGATCATGACAGAATCATTGGGCTGGACTTTGAAGTTATTCCACTGGAAAAAAAAAAAATCCATCTTGGGAAAATGAACATCTAAAAATGAGATGTAAAGCCTAAATGCAAGGATTTGGGTTACATGTTGTCACTCTGCTTCGTAGCGAGGATCTATCTATATGTGCTGTGCCATGTTCACCAGGGGAATACTGAAAACACATTCACAAATTAAAGTCTGAGTCAGAACAGGCTCTTGCTCAAGTAATGCTCAAAAACGACAACAAAGACACAGAGCCAGAGTGAAACAGCTTAATTTGTGTCTATAGAGAACATGGTTTTCCTCCAGCTTATGCCTTCAAAATCTGGCACATCAAACCTTCATCTTATGGGTGATTCAATTTAGATACAGTCTCTGGTCCCTATCCATGGTGGATCACCACTTCTGATTGCTGCTGCCCTCCTGCTCCACAATGCATTCAACATAGCCCTGTTTGCAGTCTCCAACTTCAGCTGTCGTCTTGGTCAATGATAGAGATCATAGAATCATAAAATATAGCAAATTGGAAGAGATGCATAAGGATCAAGATTAACATCACCAGTACCAAAAAATTGTCATTTCTATAGACATCATCTTAAGATCTTGGACCATCAAAACCAACAGGAGAGTTTCCTAGCACAAGGCATGCAGCCAAGCAAGCTTCACTTGAAGAAAATCCACCCAGTCCTGAGTGTGTGCAGAGGCCAAAGCACTCTCCTGAGAGGTCGTTGCCATCTGAAGGCAAGCCAAGGACAGCTCGCTTTGCCACCACACTGGAAGGGCATTTCCCCAAGAGCCAGCTCCTCCTTCTCTACCTCCAGTTATGCTCAGGAAGACGAATACAAAGCCATCTGTGGGCAACACCTGCACAACTCCCACATGTTGCTGGAATCTCACTTGGATTAGTGATGAAGTTTTATGACTGCGATAGGAGACACTCACTCTGCTGGGTGACAAATCCTCTGCTCAGAAGCTCTTTGCAGCAGGTGAGAGTGATGCTGTTTGAGATTGACTGATTCCTTGCTTTTTTGAGTGCTTTTCTTTCCGTGTTCTACAGAAAATGTGAGTGTATGCATGCAACAGTGGAGGAGTTACAGGGTATTATATCATTATAGGACATTATATTAGGACTTAGATTACAAAGCAGTATGAGAAATCATCTCTCATTTAGAAAGAAACCTGACAATATTTTCCCTAAAGTGCTACTGACTTGACTTTAAACTACACCTGACCCCTACTAACAAGAGATAAGTGCATTTGTAACCAGTGACTGCAGCAGCATTAGCAGTATTAGGAATGCATAAAACATATTTTATATATGGGGAATATTTAAGCCAACAGCAGCCACATCTGTCCAAAAGTACCATGTTTTATGCCCTACTTTCACAACAACCTCAAAATGATCCTCAGAGAGTTCCATTTATTTTTTTTCCAATATCCTCACACTGATCTTACAGAATATTGCAGACTGGCAGGCAGGATATGGGCAATCAGGATATGGGCAATCAGGATATGGGCAATGGGGTGAGGGACAGGCTAGAGCTAGGTTTGGAAGCAGGCACAGGTACACAAGGAGACCTGCTTCTGCCCAAAACCAGAGATGACAAAAAATAGTTTGGCGCAGTCAAGGGTTTAAGCAGGAAGACATGATCATAATTTGGGTCAAGAAACCCAAAACTACTGAGCTGAAGGGTAAGTAGAAAGCATGCAAAGAAGCCAGGAGAAGGGTCAGGAAGCCAGGGTACGCATACAACAGGGTCTGCTCACAGACAACCTGCGCAGCCCGGGCAGGCCAGTCACACAGGCAATCAGAAGCAAAACAGAGACTTGCAGCTTTGGCCAAGGGACACATTGAACTGCCAAGAACAACTGGAGGTATTTCCACATTTGACTGCTGGGTGAGGCAAATCACCAGGAGCCCCAGAAGCCACTGCTCAGCTGGGAAGGCTTCCTGAGCTCTGCAGCCCAGGGGCCCTGCTGAAGCTGGTGGCAGAGCCTGGCTGTCCTGCCCTGGTGCAGAGCTGCTCTGCCATTGCACACAGATGGGTCGCAGAGGGGTTTTAGCCATTCTGAGGAACACTGTTCCCAAATTAAACATATCTCCACAAGAGCATGAAGGAAACACTTCAGTGTATCAACAACACACGGCATTTTTCCCCACATGGGGTTTCCTACTGCTTTTTTCATCTGCTCTTATTTTCTTTTTGAATCACACAAGAGCCACTCTTTCTAGTAATTGTTTTATTGCTCATAGCATGCCAGGGAAGATCTGCTGTTAAATTTACCCTTAGCAAAAGATATAGCAAATATGTCAACAGAACCTGTCTCTCTAATGCTTTTATCATTATCCTTCTTTGCATACAGTCCTAATTTTCATAAAAGGCCATATTGCATATACTAAACATAAGCGAAGAATCTGATTTTAACTTGCAGATGTACTTATCAGCCAGGAAGATTGATTATTGGCCACATTATTGAATACAGAAAACATATCAATGCACATTGACTCTCTGTTGCCAGTGGAACCCCTTAAAACAAATTACTTTCAATTACTCAATGCAGCAGTGGCAGATGTGGCAGATGTGACAATTGCTTATTCAAACATTGATTCCAAAGATCGCATGAGTGCTGCTGTCTGAATGTATGGAGCCCTGAACTGTGTCTTTCAACTAGCAGGTGCACCTTTCCATCACCGATAGAGTTTGGTTGGGGGTTAATCTCAGTCAGCAGTGGGCTGAATTTCACTGTGCTAAATATGCTGACATCTCCAAAGGAATCTCTTTAGGACCAACACCTAATGGCTGACAACACATTTGTCTACAAAATGAGTAAACTATCCTCAGTGTTGTGCAACTCCCTTAATAGGCTGATAATTGCTTATTAGTTGTAAGAAGTTTGCACATCATTAAAATGCTCTGTAAAATCCACTGATGACAAAAACCATAGTGGCCTGTAACATTTTACTAGGTGCTGAAATGTGTGGATTTTATGGGTATTAACTACAACTGTGGCCTCCAAGAGTTTACATTTCTGTTCTCACTATCCTTTGCCTATTTTCTTCAGAGTGCGAAAGAGGTGTGATTAAAGACTGAAAAAGAGGTGAGCAAAGAATTATGTCATCTTCTTCTATAAATTTATAATTTCTGCAATTTTTATGCTCTGAGTTTGTATTTTTTTTTTTACATGTTATTGCTGTATCATGTCACATAGACAACTGTGTTAATAAAAAGCAAGACTGATCTTACTCATTTGCTTTATCAGTTCCAGGCCTACATGCCTTATTCTTTAATGTTCTAAAAGTTGCTAAACTGCAATTAAACTCAATCTAAAACTCCCCACTCACAAGCAATATACACTGGGGTTTGGATCCATGTGACTCTGAGCTTGATACATCATCAAGAGAATTGACCCATGCCTGCATGTGTCTCATTAAGGCTGCCCAGATATGTCATTTCCAATTTTTCATGTTGACCCCCCAACCTTCCTTGCTTAGCTAAAGTGCTCAGTCAACTCCATCCTGCCAAGAAAATTCTAAGCATACAGCTGATCCTGAGCTCTTCTCTTGACCCTTTGTAATGCTTGAAATAGTAGATGCTAAGAAATGCTTCAACAACACTAGGACTAAAAGTTCCATTTCACAACCTCCTTTAGTGTTTTGCATTAGATGTTCAGTGCTTCAAGATGACAATGAATGTCCTTAATGAAATAAATACTGCATTTTTAGGAATCTGTGTGAGCATTTCTAAATATATCTTACTTTCACAAATGTCCAACAACTGTGGGATATTCTCTAGTTTGTAGCTCTCACTTACAGGATAAACATTGAATCAGCATCTCCTCTGCATTTGACCCTAAGCTTATCATAGCCAAGTCCATGCCCTATCACCGCCTTCTTGCCCAGCTCATAGGAGACCAAAGAGATGCTAAGGCCTCAGATATGCTTTATGGACCCACTGCAAGGAATGGGGAAGTTGCAGAGAGAGCCTGCCAGGGGGAATGTGTGCATGCCAGAGTCATTCATCCCAAGCACAGTGCACAGGGCAGGAGGGGCAATCCTTCTACTGCCACTGCTGTATGAGGACAAGGCTAGAGGTGTGCACACCATACTTGGATGTGGTTATTGCAGTGGGTCTCTGTGGAATGCACGGATGGGATGAGTGACTACCATGTCAGCCTTGAACCTCCATCTACAGAATGAAGTTACAATATTTGCTCTCCCAAATATTGTAACTTCAGAAGTTGTTTTTGAGAGCTTCTTCACTAAATGACATTTCAATTTAATCCTATGCTATCCGTAAGTTACAGTTGGTAGGCCACATTCTGCAGTCCAAGAAGTGTTACCGATGACGATAATCATCTTCTAAATTAATCTAGTGCTAGTTCTTAAAGAGCCTTATGGAAAGAGGATGTCTTTCCATGTGAATGTTCTCACATGTTTACATCCATCACAGGAAAACTCTGCAGGACAAGACCTAAAGGTGTGACAGTGACTCAGTAAGTTGCATTAATCACATCACCTCTGAGGAGGACCTGAGTTTATGCCACCACTCACACTGTTCAGGATCACAGGTCTTCACGGCAGACAAAAGCTCATTTCTGCACATGTTGTCTGGCTCTTCAAGTCACAAATAGACCAGCTGTGGTGGGCTTTCCTAACTCATATTTAGGTAGTAGCAAAAGCATTTGTATGCCAAAGGCCTGCTCCTGCTAGGTGGAAATACACTGGCTTAGATGCTGCAAAGCACAGAGGTGCAAGAGCCATTGATGTCAAGGAGACTGTACACAAATTTGCCACCTGTGCATATGGTTAAGTGCTCTACAAGGCTGAAACAAGACTGCTCAGCATCTTTCACTGCTTTGAATCCAGTAAGTTCAGATGAAAGAGAATTTTTTTTTTTTCACCATTGTCATCATGTCAGCACAGAAGTGTACTTGGGAAATAAGAACCCTTTGGTTGCCTGTGAAAAAACTCCCTCAGCACAATCAGTGCATACCATGCTTTGGCTGTCAGCTGCACAGGATCTCCTACTAACTTCAGAGTAGGAGGCTAACTTCAGAGTAGGAGGCAAGGGGTAGGAGGAAAAGCTACTCCTTCAAAACATGCTACTGAGGCAATGCATTGTGCTGCTTTACTCAGATTGGAATAGTCATCGCCCCAGTATCTGAGTGCCTAATTATTGTTCTTGAAAAGTAAAGCAATTGCTAACAACTTGAGATTTGTCTGCTAGTTCATACTTTTGCTGGAGGGCACTCAATGCCTTTATCAGAAACAACTGGAAGTACAGTTTCACATCACATAGGAGCCCAGAAGGGCTACTTTATAGATCTCTAAAGAAAACTGAAGGATTTAGTGAAGATACTTTCAAGTATGAGAGCATGAAGAGCTCCTTCCCTAGCAGCAAAAGCCTCTTCTGCAAGGATAATCAACAGTTTCCTCTACTCTTGTTCAGGAGAGAGGTTTGCTTCAGAAAATATGCAGCTGTCAAAAGATACAGCCTACAACTGCCATTACTCCTGCAATTAAGCAGTTTCCTGAATTACCATTAAATGATGTAGGTAATGCATCCACAGTGCATCCACGGTGCTCTGCCTGAAGCAGCATGGAGCTCAGTGTCAGCTAATTAGGTACTTGGAGCTAAGTGTCTCCATAGCTAGGCTGCTACTGGTATGTGAGCAACTATCATAGAATCATAGAACGGTAAGGATGGAAGGGACCTCAAGGATCATCTAGTTCCAACACCCTGCCATAGGCAGGGACACCTCCCACTAGTACAGCTCACTCAAGGCCTCATCCAATCTGGCCTTGAACGTCTCCAGGGAGGGTGTGGAGCACAGAATCACCCAACCGATCACGTTGGGTGATTCTATGCTCCACAGCCTCCCTGGGCAACCTGTGCCAGTGTCTCACTACCCTCACTGCAAAGAACTTCCTCCTAACATCCAGTCTAAATCTCCCCTCTGCCAGTTTAAACCCATTGCCCCTTGTCCTGTCATTGCAAGACCTTGTAAATAGTCCCTCCCCAGCCTTCCTGTAGGCCCCCTTCAGATACTGGAAGGCTACTATCAGGTCCGCTTGAAGCCTTCTCTTCTCCAGGCTGAAGAGCCCCAACTCTCTCAGTGTGTCCTTATAGCAGAGCTGCTCCAGCCCTCTGAGCATCTTCATGGCCCTCCTCTGGACTGGCTCCAACATTTCCATGTCCTTCAGTTAACTAGTTAACATTAGTTAGGGTATTTTCCTCTACACTGCACTATAGATATATACACAATGCAGTTTAACCAAGCAGGTCTAAACTATAATACTCAGCAGGGTTTTCACTGAATCACAGAGTGGCATGGGTTGGAAGGAACCTTTCAGGCAGATGTGAGCATTTATTCACCAAAGTTCACACTTGTTTCTTTTACCATACTTCAGTTAGCATCTCCTATTGCTGCTTCTCATGTAAAATCATATGGAGGGGAGAGAAGTTTGTGGTAAATGAAGATTTCCAGGCTGGGAGGGAATGAGAATATGGTTTGTTGAGAAGTATTGAGTTATTATTTTACCTACAACTTACATGATTCTGCTCTAGTTTCCTTCTTTTGTGTTGCAACATACTGAGATGCATTTCTGTTTAAATCTATGGTGTGATGACACAATAATTTTGGTCTTACAGCAGGAGTGCAGTAATTCCCTACACACCACTTACCTTCCTAACTATAGCTTCATATTTATCATCAGAAAAATACAACTATATCACAGACTCCTCCTGACAAAACTGTAGGCAATGGCAGACACTTAAAATTTTCTTATACTAATTACAAGTGTGATACAAGATCCATGCCACTTAGTTACACGATGAAATCTGTAAGCATGTATGATAAAGCCTGTGTGCAGTTCTGGAGCCCTCAGCACAGGAAGGACATGGAAGTGTTGGAGTGGGTCCAGAGGAGTCCACAAAGATGATCAGAGGGCTGCAGCAGCTCTCCTATGAGGACAGGCTGAGAGACTTGGGGCTCTGCAGCCTGGAGAAGAGAAGGCTTCGAGGGAACCTGATAGTAGCCTTCCAGTATCTGAAGGGGGCCTACAGGAAGGCTGGGGAGGGACTATTGACAAGGTCTTGTAATGACAGGACAAGGGGCAATGGGTTTGAACTGGCAGTGGGGAGATTTAGACTGCATGTTAGGAGGAAATTCTTTACAGTGAGGGTGGTGAGGCACTGGTTGCCCAGGGAGGCTGTGGCTGCTCCCTCCCTGGAGGTGTTCAAGGCCAGGTTGGAGGAGGCCTTGAGTGAGCTGTGCTAGTGGGAGGTGTCCCTGCCTATGGCAGGGAGTTGGAACTAGATAATCCTTGAGGTCCCTTCCAACCCTACCATTCTATGATTCTATGATTAAGCCAAGTGTTTCTCCCAATAAAAACAAAGGCAGGCACCAATCTGTAAGGTAGTCAGCTGTATGTAACACAGCACTGGATATCATGTTCTTGGCAACTCAGTAAAGTGGTGAAGAAAATCATCAGCCAAAAAAAAAAAAAATCTCAATTCTTGATTCTCATTTACCACAAAAGTACCTCTAAACTTGTGGTACTGTAAAAGAATATTGAGTAGGGCATAAACATAATACAATATGCATTTCCTCTAAGGCCCCATCCCTGCCAGCATGGTATAAAGGTGACTGGGCAGTCAAATATTTTTCCTTATAACTTTATGTCACATTTTATTCCATTTCAAAATAATATTTAAACATAATGTAACTGATTTGCCCTGAACTTCTAATTTACAGCCCATTGTCCTTGTCCTCCAACAGCAACAACAAAAAAATGCTGTCAGCATCCCACTCCTAGATACAACATAATCATGTTAGGCAAGCGAAGAAGTCAATGACAGTCTGACCCACAACTTGTAGTTGCCTGAGAGTTGCCTTCCCTAGCCAACCCATATGAATAGGGATTGCTCTCATGAGTGATGACTGAGGAATGTGAACTCATTGGCATCTGCTGCCTGCATGGCTTTATTTCAACGACAAAAAATAAATTTCTTTCTGAGCTATGACCAAATCAATCTGCACTTAGAATTGCATTCTCAGCTGGTGTGTGTCCCTGCAGTTACACAGTTCCTCACAGCCCAGCCTCCTGCACCTTGTGCCGCAGTTGCAGCTCTCGGAGACTCCTCCAGGCATTGCTGCTTTCACAGTGTCTGAAGAACCTGGTACAGAGTGCCAGAAGGAAAATGAAAAAGCTTGAGAAAGCAGGCATCTTTCTAATAAACCTTTCCTTCTCACTGCAAAGCCCACAAAGGCCAGTTTATCTTTACAGTTTGCAATCACAGAACTATGTGTCTCCTGGTTTCTGCGTGGGTTTGCCAAATGCTCTACATTTCATGAATGAAACCAGTATTCCTCTGCAGGCCACCACCCCTTTATGGTTTTCAGAAGGGACTGGGCATCTTTCTAAAAAGTCTTTAGCACTCCAGGCTTTTCTACAGTAAATCAGATCAACAGGACCATGGACTCCTGCCTTTTAACATGCAGTGCTTTATCAAGAGGCAGTACCTAAATACAGGTATTATCGAATGCAAATTCAACTACACACATACATTTTTAAAGTACTTCCAGGTACAGGGGGTCAACATTTTAGTTTTCCAGCTAGCACAACTTCCCAGTCTTGCCTTCTCCCCTGATGGTCATATAACTAGGTCTTCTCCTCGTGACATGAGGAGTTTCTTCATTACTGCTGGCGAGAACTCAAGTGCTCCTTACATACACTCACTCACAACTCAAGAATCATGTGCCTGCCAAAACTAGTGGGAAACTCATTCTGAAGTGATACGAGAATCACTAAAACCCTACAAACTGCCCCACCTCTCTCCTGCCCCAGAAGTTACTGCCTCTCTACCTAGGTCATAGAAGCAAATAGACATTTGCTAGAGACTAAGTGCCACACTCAGGAACTGGCTACACTGGCTTTAACCAAAGTCAGCAATACGTAATTTAGTTTAGCCACACTAGCACAGCTGGACAGATCTTCTCAGGAGCATTTTTGGGTCAGCAGAATTAATTGATTTCAATCAGAACTGGCATGGGGCATTTAAATAGGCACTCAACTGCACAAACAGATCCACTACATCTTCAAGAGCAGTGAACAAGTAAGTGTCTCTTTTGTGTCTCAGTGAGAAGACAGCCAACAGTGACACTGCAACAATGGAAATTTTATTCTGTTCCTTTCAGTGGCCATTTGCCCTAATCCACAGCCATGATCCAAGGAACAAGACCTTCTTGAAGA
The DNA here is from genome assembly GCA_013396675.1 of Eubucco bourcierii. Taxonomy (NCBI): domain Eukaryota; kingdom Metazoa; phylum Chordata; class Aves; order Piciformes; family Ramphastidae; genus Eubucco; species Eubucco bourcierii. The sequence goes on from VWZE01000823.1 coordinate 172,954, forward strand.
AGAGCACCATGTCTGTGAGACTTGGTGCCCTTCTTGACTGGTCTCGTTCAATTCTCCCATCACAAAACTCTATTTTACTCCAGATGGAGATTCTCAATCATGTTCATTCTGATTCCTTACTGCTTCAGATGCCAAAGCAATATTAAGCAATACTAATCCCATTTATGCAACCTCTAATGCAATTCAGTTTCACAGTACATCGTGTCACTTGATCCCGTAATTTTGCAACCTCTCCAGACTAAATCTGACCTTAACTGGTTTAGTAGACCTGTCTCTGAACCAAACCAAAATATTGACTTGGAGGTTGAATATGTGGTTGAGGGATTATTTTTTCCCCTTAATTGAAGTTAGAATTAAACCAGTGATACTCAGTTATAAGGTCATCCTAAATGGTAGAACTGAGATGGGAAATTTTCTTCTTCCATGATGATACATCGAATGGAGATGGAAAAATTGCTCAAATGTTTTGGCTTTGGCAGGATATCTAGTTTGTCCTCAGATGAGCCTGAATGCATAACTAAATCTATAGCAGCGATACTGCTATTGAAGCTAATATTATACTTGCCTTCAAGATGGTCTGCAATTACAGGAGAGTATGAATTTAGCATAGTGCACTACAAAAACCGAATCATATACGTGCAGACTACCATAGGATGAGAATCTTCACTCACTGTGGTATTTGCTATTGCAAAAAAATCAGTATTTCTGAAGTGATCTGTCCAAACCTACATACTTCTGAATGTCAAAGGAAGAAGTGTGTCACAGTCTTTCTCCTTGCCTCTCCACCTGACCAACACTGTGCAAACACAGCAAAAGCTCCATCAACTTTGGAAGCATCAATACATCGTCCTTGACTCCTGTATTCAGTGTGATGTTCATTAAAGTTCATTCCCATTTATTAAAAAGGTCTCTAAATAAAAGAATGTGCAGCTGAATTCAGCCAGGCCAGAATCAGAGACTACAATTTCTGAATTACTTTATTAACCACAGTCTACTAAATCAATAATATCTGGATCAAAACCATCTCTCTTTCAGCCTTGTAATTAAAGAATAAGATTCTTCATTGTACTATTATTGTGGATTAAATTGATTCCATATACTTCTAGAGAATGGTATTTTCAAGGCCCCCATCTGTTCCTTTTTCCTTGTCATGTTCTCCTGTCAGCAAAATTGTCAACCTTTCACTCCTTACTCGGGCAGCTTCTGAAAATGTGGGCTCATCAATTCAAGTGCATAACCAAGGCAGACATCTCCTATTGTAGCTTATATGACCACAATGTCAAGAGGAGGTTTTGGTAAAGGAAGAAGTCAGATGAGAAAGTCACTCACCTTTTCTGAGCCACGATCAAATGCATTTGTTCATTTAAAAAAAAAAAAAAAAAACAAAACCAATAATCATGAAAAAAAAACCTCTGAAAGGAATAGGGGGGAAAAACAAAAATAAACTAAAAATGACAACTGCACATGTTGAGAGTGCCCTGGGATATTTTAACTTGCTTGCCAAGATATTCTGGGTTTCGTAGAGCTATTGTGCTTATTCTTGTTGTTCAATAAAAAATAATTAGTTGCCATGGTAACTGCCACATCATGTCATGCTTATGTTGTTTCTGGGATAAAGAGCACCTCCTTCAAAAAAAAAAGAAAAGCCACATTTTGTGGTAAAATGCTTTTGTTTTTTGTCATATCACTATATCACTCTAGTTTAGACTTCCTGTTTGGAGATGACACCATATGGTCAGACAATGTTCTTTTCCTTTTCCATGGTAATAACCCATTTGTATCTTCATTAATGAATTAAACAACAGTCATGGTAACAGAGGACAGGAAATATTTGCTGTATCTTTCTGGATATTCCAGGTGCAGCTTCTTAATGCAATCAAAATAATAAAACAATTGCTCCAGTGCACAGCTTAGTAATGCATTTCATGGCACAAGGTGGTGTTTTCCTTGAGCTTGCATTAAGTGATATGGAAGGGGAATCATTGGGGTTTGAAGAAAGCAGTAACAGATTGTGCACAACTTTGTGGCTGCTCTAGAGCATGCAAAAGCTTCTTCAGCAGAGCAGGTGAAAGTAAGCAAGAAGACTTGTGAGGTCTGCCTACAGCTGGTCCAACAATGCTGTAAAGCATGTCAGTCCCACTTCTCCTCCAGCTCTCATAGAATCATAGAATGGTAAGGTTGGAAGGGACCTCAAGGATCATCTAGATCCAACCCCCTGCCATAGGCAGGGACACCTCCCACTAGTACAGCTCACTCAAGGCCTCATCCAACCTGGCCTTGAACGCCTCCAGGGAGGGAGCATTCATGACCTCCCTGGGCAACCTGTTCCAGTGCCTCACCACCCTCACTGCAAAGAACTTCCCCATAACACCCAGTCTAAATCTCCCCTCTGCCAGTTTAAACCCATTGCCCCTTGTCCTGTTGTTGCAGGACCTTGTCAACAGTCCTTCCCCAGCCTTCCTGTAGTAGGCCCCCTTCAGATACTGGAAGGCTACTATCAGGTCCCCTCGAAGCCTCCTCTTCTCCAGGCTGAAGAGCCCCAACTCTCTCAGCCTGTCCTCATAGCAGAGCTGCTCCAGCCCTCTGATCATCTTTGTGGCCCTCCTCTGGACCCGCTCCAACACTTCCATGTCCTTCCTGTGCTGAGGGCTCCAGAACTGCACACAGGACTCCAGATGGGGTCTGACAAGAGCAGAGTAAAGTGGCAGAATCCCCTCCCTTGCCCTGCTGGCCACGCCTCTCCTTTCACCATGATGGGACAGGAAGTATAGAATCAGGGAATCAGAGAATTATTTTGGTAGGAAAAGACCTCTAAGATCACTGTGTCCAACTATCAACCTAAGACCAGCATAGCCATTGGAGCATGCCCCTGAGTGTCACGTCCGCCCATTTCTTGAACACCTTCAGGAACGACGACTCCACCACCTCCCTGAGAACCTACTGCACTCTTTCAGCAAATAATTTTTTCCTTATATCCAACCTAAACCTCCCCTGGCACAATTTCAGACCGTTTCCTCTCATTCTATCACCTGAAGCTGGGGAGAAGAGGCCAATCCCCACCTCAAAACAAGAGGTGGTTCTACATCTGAGAGTAGAACCTAAGCCAGAAGTTTATGCACACAAAAAGCTACATTAAAATAATGGTGTTTCTATTCCATTTTAGACTTCCCAAGTGTCACATTTACAGCTACATGTGCAATCTTAATTCGTCTCCCTTGTGCACCTAGACTGCACATTGTGGCAGGCAGGCTGTCAGAGACAAAATGTGACCATATAGTCCAAGTTGACAATACCCACATGCTTGGATTTGAATAGAGCTTGCATAATCACCATAGTCCTGAAATTCTTCTTACTTCTGAGTGGAATCTCTCATGGATTAATCACTAGACTGAATTTTTACACACTCAGATTAAAGAAAACATCTGTGGCATATACAATTTCTAACAAGCTCTCTCTGTTGTGAATGAATACCAGGAGGAGTATTGATTCCTTGCTGCCTAAAGCAGGTTCCCATCACTGGGGAGCAGAGCAAAATATGTATCAGCTTCCAAGAGGAGAAGGCTATTTTCTTCAAATAATTGTACTGAGATTTTAGCACCATGTGCTGGGTCATACAGTGCTCCAAAAGTGGGCTGACACAATAAAAAGAACAGATTCTGAGTAAGATGACTGTGGGATGATAGATGGGAAGGAGGGTGCCACCTTGCTCTCCTCCTCAGACCTCCCAGGTATCCTCAGAACACTGCTCCTGCACTGCTGGCAGCATGTGCTGGGCTCTGCAGAGTTCAGTGATCTCAGCGGACTGAATTTCCCTGAGGCTTTCCCGAGAGAGAAGGGAAATGGTGACTTTTAAACATCTCACAGCTTGGTTCAATCAGAATGGAATGGCACTGGACCAGTACAGGCCACTAAGTAACCTTGGAGGCTTGGTTTTCTCTTTGTTCTTCAGTTGCTTTCCCTTGCTAAGTGTATAGGATTGCTCTAAACTGTGGAGCTCATAATGCTTCTCAAAGAGATGTTCAGACCTTTATAGTTGATATCAGGCAACCTGAGTGCAAGAGGTTGGTTGCTCTTCTTTTGGATAACTGGTTGATATATTAATGCCAAAGGAAGATCTGTGTGCTTCTGGGATTTTTTTCTTGCAGCAAGAAGCTTGATCAAAAATCTAACAAAGAAAAAACCCCAACTTCTACAAAATTATCAAAAGCCAGTTGTCATTACTATAATTTTGGGGGATGATTCTCACAAATGTTCCTTTGTTACTCTGAAAATGTATTGACAGAATTCATGTTTTTTGGTGGAGGTTTGTTTTTTGTTTTGGTTTTTTTTCTGAGATGGTTATTGAAATACTTAACTGAATTTAAGTATCTTAGTATTTTGATGGAGCTTATGAGAAAATTTGGGGAATATTACTAACCAGGAATAACTCCCAAAAGAAAACAAATATTTAAAATGAAACGGAACTATTCTAAACACCTTGGAATGAAAACAAACTGGAAACTATAAGAATATTTCCATGTATCTGCACTTTTTCAGTCATCAGACTAGAGGGTTGAGGTTTTTTCAGTAGCCCTACACTGATTCTAAAAAAATTGCATGTTAGACTTTATTAACAGATGAATTTCACTTATACTATGATTTTAGAATCCACACTCCTGACCCATTTGACACTAATTACATCTCAACCATAAAGGTAAGCAAACAACAACTGTATTTTCCTTTCCATGCTGCACACTTACTATGGAGCTCCACATGGAGCTGCGCTGGGGTTCGCTGCCCTTGCAGGATGCCACTCCTTCTTCCCTAACCAGCAAACATGAGTCAGACTCTTTAGCAAGAAGCAAGAGCTCGCTGGAGAAGCATTTTATTGTAGCATGTAGTATACTGGCAGGCAGGAGAGGGCACAGTATCAGTCTATTTTTTATTTATAGATTCATTCCTGGCTATGACTAATGGTCAAAATAAATTGGAGCTAAAGTCCAAAGTAAAAGTGAAACCTTTTTGTTTCACAGGAGGGACAAAACAAAACAAACCCCAACCAACCAAAGCCCAACTGTACAGCCTGAAGGAGAAGAACAGTTTAGAGCTTGCTGTAAGCTATGATCACTGTCCCACGGTGTCTTTAAGACAGAAGCCCACAGCTGCCTCTGCAGTGTCCTCAGCAGCAGCATAAGGACAGGCATACCCCATGGCAAGCTCTGTTTATGTCTACATTTTAGAGGCTGTTATCCTCATTTGAACTTATCCTTCACCTAATTAAATACTTTATGTGTTTGCCTGCATATGCTATCCCTCTACAAAGAAACACACACACATACACAGAGAAAGTTCTTTCTGGAAGGGAGAGAATGGACATGACCCAACCTCCTGGGCACACAGCATCTTGGGGGCAGAAGTACAGGCTGGGTGGTGAATGACTGAGAGCAGCCCTGAGGAAAAGGACCTGGGGGTCTCAGATGATGAAAAGCTCAACATGAGCCTGCAGTGTGAGTGCAGCCCAGACAGCAACCGAGTGCTGGGCTACATCACGAGCAGTGTGGGCAGCAGGGCAAGGGAGGGGATTCTGCCCCTTTGCTCTCTTCAGACCCCATCTGGAGTCCTCTGTGCAGTTCTGGAGCCCCCAGCACAGGAAGGACATGGATCTGTTGGAGCAGGACCAGAAGAGGGCCACAATGATGCTCAGAGGACTGCAGCAGCTCTGCTATGAGGACAGGCTGAGAGAGTTGGGGCTCTGCAGCCTGGAGAGGAGAACGCTTCGAGGAGACCTTACAGTAGCCTTCCAGGATCTGAAGGGGGCCTACAGGAAGGCTGGGGAGGGACTATTGACAAGGTCTTGTAATGACAGGACAAGGAGCAATGGGTTTAAACTGGCAGAGGGGAGATTGAAAGTGGATGTTAGGAGGAAGTTCTTTGCAGTGAGGGTGGTGAGGCACTGGCACAGGTTGCCCAGGGAGGTTGTGGCTGCTCCCTCCCTGGAGGTGTTCAAGGCCAGGTTGGATGAGGCCTTGAGTGAGCTGTACTAGTGGGAGGTGTCCCTGCCTATGGCAGGGGGTTGGCACTAGGTGATCCTTGAGGTCCCTTCCAACCTTACCATTATATGATTCTATGATTGTATGATTAAGTGTAGGTGCAACTACAGTCTTAAACCAAGACACATAAAGGAAGATTGAAAGTCCTTCTAAACACGGGAACCAGAAATCAATTGGGATGTGTGATCTAATATAAAGCACCAATTATGGTACTGGCAGAGGGACAGCCATGTGCTACAAGGACTACCTGTGCAGTGCAGACCCAGTGCAGCACAAACCTGCCCTTTGCTGTAGGTAAGAGCTATTGCACAATGACAAGAGTTTGCTTATAGCTTTTCCAGGTTTCTTTCCATTAAATAGGTCTCACCCGCAAGAAATGCTACTCTGTAGGAGCTGGACTTATGGTAGCCTTCCAGAATCTGCAGGGAGCCTACAAAAAAGCTGGGGAGGGACTTTTTAGGCTATCAGGTAATGGCAGGACTAGGGGGAATGGAGCAAAGCTGGAGGTAGGGAGATTCAGCCTGGAGGTGAGGAGGAAGTTCTTCACCATGAGAGTGGTGAGAGCCTGGCATGGGTTGCCCAGGGAGGTGGTTGAGGCCCCATCCCTGGAGGTGTTTAAGGCCAGGCTGGATGAGGCTCTGGCCAGCCTGATCTAGGGTAGGGTGTCCCTGCCCATGGCAGGGGGGTTGGAACTAGATGATCCTTGTGGTCCCTTCCAACACTGAATTCTATGATTCTGTGACTGTTAGCACAGCCCTTAATCAGCATCTCAGAGAGATCTTGCAGCCCACACTGTGACCAGTACTGCTCTACTTCCAGCCTGGGCAGAACCTGGATCCCCTGGCTCAACACCAGCTCAGTTCTGGTAGTGTAGACAGAGCCTGTGTATTTTACACAGTCTTTATGAACCCTGTTTACACACTGAAATTTGGACAAAATTTACATCCTTCTAGAGCTTACAAATTAGAATTCCCCACTTCTGACTCTCAAGTGTCTTCTAGACTTCCCCCATCTGGTAAGAAGGTTTGTCCACCTATAAACTACCATGTCATTTCACCTGTTAGAACTTGAGACAGCCAGTACCTGTTAGCATGAGTCTGAGCAGGTTGCACCACAAAAAGCCTTGATTTCAGTTGCAGTCTCCTTCCAGCTCAGCCCTACAGCTGCTGAGCAATAAATACCTCTCCTAAGCAACTCTGGTGGTGGTGGTGGTGGTTTTGAACACTGTCTGTAGCTGAGTCACCACTACTATGTCTTCTCTGCTCGGGTATATGAAGAGCCAGAGGCAAGGCAAAGAAAATGGCAGCCGTGCCAGTGCTTGCTTTCTGTCTGGAAAGCAAATCATTCTCCCCTTCCACTTTCATTTCTCAAATTCATCTAGTTCTTGCGCTGCCTTATTAAATCATGTATGAATAAACGTTGCCTAAGAATTAAACACTTCTCTGAGAGACCCTATTTAGCCATTAGCCATGGTACAGTGTTTCTGAGATAATTTAGTGGTGGGTACAAACAATGAAAACCATATGGAAACTGTCCAAAACGGAAATAATTTTTAGCCCAAAGCTGTATTCATAAAATGATGCATAAGTCTCAGAAGTTCTATCAGATTACCAGTTTTGTGTACTGAAAATAAAAAGCAATAACAAAAGCCTTGCTGATAAAGGTGTGATGAAAATGAGTCATTCAAACATGAAATCAGTCATCTGAAAGACTACTTTATCATAGTGTGGCTGAAAAACATTGGGGAAATATTGATTCATTGGTCTTTCAGCATTTGAGCACACTACACTTTTCATTACACACATGCCAAAAGAAAGGTCTTTCCGTTTAGCTCTGCAGTGACACCGTTATCACCGTAAATCATCTCGGCGCTGCTTCAAAACCAAGGGGATGCAACAAGGTCTGTTCTTCACTTAAAGCTTTAAAAAGCAAAAAGCACAGACTTCCAAAGGCTTTGTACATTGACATGGCTTAAGCATCTACAGGCTTAGGTAAATTCTGAACTGAGTTCCTGTTTCTGCCTGGTTGCTCCAAAAAGCTGAAAATAAATTTTCTATCCAAACTATTCTTGGGCATTGTCATTCCACTCTTTTAACTCCACAATCCACACTTTAGTTATGATGTATGGACTATCTTGCACTTAATGCATTAGCATTCAGTTAGGAGTGGCACAAAAATGATCAGGGGGTTGGAGCACCTCTGCTACATAGACAGGTTGAGGGAGCTGGGGTTGTTCAGCCTGGAGAAGGGAAGGCTCTGGGGATACCTACTAACAGCCTTCCAGTACCCAAAAGGGGCCTACAAGAAGGATGCAGAGAGACTGTTTACAAAAGACTGTAATGCTAGGACAAGGGGCAATGACTTCAAAATAAAGAAGAGCAGATTTAGATTGAATGTTAGGAACAAGTTCTTTATCATGAGGGTAGTGGAACACTGTAACAGGTTGCCTAGGAAGGTGCATGGTGCCCCGTCCCTGGAGATATTCAAGGTGAGGCTCAACAGGGCTCTGGGCAACCTGACCTAATTGAGGGTGCCCCTGATGACTGCAGAGGGGGTTGGATCTTTGGAGATCACTTCCAGCCCAGACTATTCTGTCATTCTGTGATCCTGTGACTCAGTTTCTGATTATTCACATCAGAGATGTCTTTATTAAAAGCACACAGATGGGAGAAGATTTAATAATTATTCTTTTCATGCAAACTCACAGAAGTCAGGCAAATATTTCCTTGTAAAAATCAATGGAGGTCTGCTAAACTGCTCAATAGTTGAAACTAATTTCTTTTAATCACCAAGCAAATTAAATATTAAGGACTTACATTTCCCAATTATTTCATAAATTTCTGTGCAAGTAGGAATAAAGATTTCCCACATGGTCAAAATTCTAAACCAGAATGAATTAAAAAGCCAGATTTCCCAACTTAACTGAACCCTGTGGTCTCCACTGGGGAGAGATGTTTGCTTTTCAGTTAGCTTCCTTTCACATTTTGTGCTGCTACAGAGCAATACTGGAGCTAGGTCTGGCCACCAACACTCCCCTGGAATTGTGTTTTTGCCTTTGTACACTCTCCTGAAACCTGATGGACCTGCAGTGGAATGGAATAAAGGACAACACTGACTGCCTTAATATCTCCTCAATTTCTGTCCTTGCCTTTGCTTTAAAAGAGTCATTCCTCTTCCTATACTTGATTTTTTCTTTCCCATTTCTCCTGCACAAGCTCACATTTCAGTGGTTGAGGAAGCTTTCTAGGATTACAATTTTGCTTAAATATATATATAACACCAAAATGCCATTTTAGACTTAAATAGTGGTTTGTATGCTGACAAAGTAGAGCAACACTGTACATTGCATATGTGAGTGGGCAACCAGTAGGAGCCAGCGGGCAGCCAAGGGCTGTGACAAGTCCAGCAGACATCATTACACACTTCATACTTCTCAATAACGTAAACAAATTCTGGCACCCTTATTCTGTCTGAATAGCACTTGACCCCAAACAGACTCTTCACATCATCTTGAGAAAGGCTTGAAGAACACAGCCCCTGGTGAGGCCAGGATGATCTGAAGCGTGAAATCTTTGAGTGCAACAGCTCAAGTCAGTGCTGCTCCATGGACATCTCTCACTTCTTCAAGAGCGAGAAACCTGACATGGTTGGGCATAAGAAAAATGCTGTTCCTGTAATGGTACAATGCTCACGCCAGGTAAGAGCTCTCCCTAGTCACTTCAGCCAAGTAGTGGAGCTGAGAACCTGTCTCGTGGAGATTTCAGGAAGAACACTGGCAGTTTTGGGGCATGCAGTTACCTCTTTTTTGCTTCCATTTTATCTTATTGCTCCCTCCCAAACTTTGCTGGTTGTGAACGCGTTTCTGGCTACAAGCTATGCTTACTGCTGGGCTCTGCCCTTGCCTGCAGTAGGCAAGGTAACTGTACTCCATCGGGCTTAAAATACTGCTCACAACTGCTGCATTCCTTCCTTAATGTTAATCCAGAGATTAACAGTGCTGTGGGGTTCAGTAACCAAGAGGGGTCAGCATGGGAACCATTTTCCCTCTCCTGAAATTAATTCCAAATAACAAGGCAAGGAATAACACTCTCTTATCATGGTCTCATCTCTGAGGAAGCTGCATCCACAGGCACCAAGCAGCCCAATGTGGCTGTGGTTGGACACACTCGGGCCATGGCGACAAACTGCAGCCAGGTACCACACCAGGTGCTCTGATCCAGCAGCCTCCTTTGTGCCATCTCTGTGATCACCAGATCCTGAAAGTGAAGACGCATGGCTTTGTAGAAGTCCTCGGGTGGTTCGGCTCTCTAAAACACGGCACCACTGGCACATGAGAGCACAAACCAGAGAGCGTGGAGAGGCTGAGCCGCAGCTGGAACTTCAGGAGTGGGAGCACGGTGCTAGGGGAGCTTGTGGGGGTTCTTTTGCCAGCAGCCCTCCCTGCTCTGCCAACACAGGCATCTTCTGAGCGTGCGTAGGAAGCCCAGACAAAAACCTGAGTGGGATGGAAAGCTTTTAACTCACTGGAAAAATTACATTATCTTTCCTCTAGAACTGTTTCTCAGTCTCTACGTAGTTCAGCCACACAAACATGTACCAGAGCAGAACTGGAGACAGTGAACCGCATGGCCCCACCACAGCTGAAAAACTCCCAGATAAACAACAGCCTTTGGTACATATCTCCCTCTTTATCCAGCACAGGAGGCTAGCATAAGACTTGCTTACCAGCATTCATTCACTGCTAATCAGTATTACTTAAGCAACAGGCACTACTTTGCTCCCATGGTAAGGATGCCCAGGACATCACTGTCATCTTTTAAAACCTATTTAGTTTACAACCAAAAAAAAAAAGCTTGGGCACAAAAGCAGGATGCTGGGCACTCTGAACCATCCTCTTTAGGGCATGACTTCTTGAGGAAGGTTTGCAGTATGGTTGGTGCGGGATAAGGTGCAGTTCCTGCACTATGGAAAACGGTTGTGGTCTTGCCAGTTTTTGTTAGCATTTTTCACAGCCATTTACATCCCAGGAAAATAAATAAATAAGAATTCGTGCACATTTCTTCTCCTTAGAGAAGTGCCGGCAGAGCCTGCCTTCCCAGCTTGTTCTGCACACCCAGCTTCTGTCTGCCTGTTTTGTCTCGGCTGTTCTCATTTACATAGTATTTCCTCTCTCTGTGTAGATTTGAAGGTTACACTGGGGCCAGCTGTATCTTTTGCAAATCAGGATGCAAACAAGTCTGGATAACTCATGTGATCCTGCTCTGCCCACTCCCTTTTCTCTTTGGGGTTTGGTTTGTTTTGGTTTTGTTAGGGGTTTTTTTAGATTTATATTAGCATCAAAAACGATCTGGGATCCTTTTAAAGATCCAATTTCATACTTTCCAGCATCCAGCAAATTGGTTACATAGCAGAGAAATGCCAAGTGCTCTGAAACAACCATGGCAAAGGCAGCTATAAGAAGCCCAACGCACCAGAAACTCACCCAAAGAGCAATATCCTGTCAGCTGCAATTTGCTCATGTAGTAAAAGAGTTTTGATTCTATGTTCAAACAGAAACATCTTCATAAAGCACCTTTGCATGCACACACACACACACACACACACACAAAGGTTTGATTAGGGATGGAATAGGCTTAGAATAATTCAGGCTGGTGAATCCTTGCCAACTCCACTCCTCCACACATTCCTGCCTGCATTCTGATCTCATTATGCTCCGGGTGAGAGCTCGAGCTTCACTGGAACAGTTCTCACCCATCTGCATCCTCTTCTTCCTTCTCCAACTGCAGCAGGATGTATATTTATAACCCCTTTGAGATGCTGTGTGGATTCATGGTGCAAAGGCAGTGCCTGGCATTGGTATGCTGGGCAGGGTGAAGGCACAGGGTAGCTTCTGCAGACCAAGCACATGGGCATTTTCCTGCTTCTCTGGGTTCTTGAAGCTGAGGCTTCACTTCGAATGGCTACATGAACCGTCCTGGTGCCTTGCTGCTTCCGAATAAAGACCAAAGCTTATGCTCAAACACCAATTCATCCTCCCACAGCTATTGAGCACATATGGATGTATCAAGAAAGGTGCCCTAAGGATCTGTCCCGAAACCAGGTTGATTCAGTACTCTTACTAATGACTCAGCTCATAGAAAGGACAGTGCAGGAGGTGCAGATGCTGGGGAGGGTTACAAATCCTTTGAAAGATTCTTTCAGAATTCAGAACAGCCTCAATAAATTGAATAAACAGTCTTAAATCAAGCCAAGACAGTCAATAAAGGCATGTGCAAAGTGCTAAATAAAGGAAGGAGAAATCAAACAAACAAATAAAAAATAAGGAATGAGTAGTTAACTAAGAGTACTGCAAAATGAGCGCTGGGAATTACGGAGCAGCCCAGGTGGGATATTACTCAACACTATGACACACTGCAACAAAAGAAGTAAAGCTCTATCAATAAAAAGTAAAGCTCATTCAATGATATATTAATAAGACTGATGCATGTCAGACATCAGAAGTGACTATTCCTTTTCATTAAGCATCAGTGAAACTTCTTTAGGGTGCACTCTGGAACACCGTATTTTACCAAAAATGAAGGAAAAATGAATTTCTTCTCCATTTGTTTGGTCTGGAAAAGAGGAGGCTCAGAAGAATAAGATAGGAGCTTCCAACCTAGTAAACAAGAATATGTGACAGCTAACATGAGCACTCATTTAATTCAGAGGGAGCAATATATAAGCTTCAGAACAGCTATATATTAGGAAAAGTTTTTCTAAGAATAGTTAAGAGCTGCACAAGGATATCTGCAGGGTATCTCTGTGTCTGCCTAATTATCCTTGCCTCTCAGCATGGTTGATTATCCCAGGCTGGCTACACTGTGTCTGGCTGATAGTCTGCCCAATGTCAAACCCGACTGCTCCCAGCTCCTTGTGTTCTCTCTGCTCCACACAACGTGTCACAGCACTGTTGTGCATTTAGGGGACATTGAGTTCCCTGCAGGACAGTGCTGCTGTGACTCAGGGCTCAACTACAAGTGGAGCTGGTTCCAGACATCTTGCTGCACTCACTCGCACTGGAATGGCATAGTCAGGTGCAACTCAAAACAGGTTTCTGCCAAGGACACCAAACCAGAAAGGGAAGCTGAGCAGCACATTAGCTCAGCATGCAAGGAGAACGTTTAGAGCCTGTTTCCAAATCCCAGGAAGGCAGGTCAGTCACCCTGCTTAGGAACAGCCAAGATATTACCAGGCAGGTCCTCAGCAGCATCTTCTTTTCTTAGGGAGGTGCATCTCCCAGCTCATTCTCAGCATTACAGAGCAGCACACCTTGTATCACAGAGAAGCCAGGTCCATCTAAGGTTATCATGGCAGACAAGAAAGGAGGACAGCAATTCTTCAGCTACTTATGACAGTAAAACCATTTTTTCTTGTCTGAGCAGCATTGAGCACTCCACTGTTCCTGCTCACAGTCCCTGCCCATGCACTCTACACTCTTTAGCCAGTACAGCAACTTCATGGGTCGGGTTTTTCCAGTTTCCTCACAGTCAGTATGAGGGAACCTTGCTGGAATATCCAAGGTAGGACAGCCTTCCTGCACTAAACAAACATGGGCAAGCTGAGGATCATACACAAAATGGAAGGCTTCGTAGCAAAGGTATCACCAGACCTGCTGAATGAGAGCCTGTCAATCATTCCCTCACAGATTACTGCCATGGGCATGTTTTCAGGGCTCTTCTTCAGGATGTGACAGCCCCTGTGAGAAGCCCAAAGGATCTCAGTAGTTGTGCAAAGGAACAAAAAAATAAAACCCTCTTTGTCTCCGAGCTGGAATGTGACCCAATATGTACATATGGGGGAAAATAATTGGAATAGACAAAGCCATGGGCAATTGGGCAGATGATGTGCCTGAGAACTATGAACATCTGTTGTATGGTAAATATGCAACCATCAGCTTTTCTCCATGGTCTATAAACAAATCCAAATAAAAGAACAGGATGATAGCTTTTATTTATCTGTAGCTGTCTGTCACAGAAGCTGGGGAATTAACACTCTGCTGCAAAAAGCTAACTTGACCAATCGGCTCATTCGCAGACTGTGGTAACACTCTTCAGGCTCTATTTGCCCCAAAACGAGCCACAAAAAAAAAAAGAGGGGATTCATAGGATCAACTCTCCTCTGCTTCTTCTTCACCTCCCCCTTCTCTAAGACACCACTTCTCAAGCCTGTGGGCACCCTCTCCAATGGACTTATTTCCTGCCTTGATCAGCTTCCACCTGGGATGTGTAGCTTTTGCTTGGTCACACCACTTGCTGCAGCTTTGGAGAAGCAAATGCATGGTTTCCCTACAACCCCTACCAGCAGAATCATAGAATCATAGAATCATAGAATAGTAAGGTTGGAAGGGACCTCAAGGATCATCTAGTTCCAACTCCCTGCCATAGGCAGGGACACCTCCCACTAGCACAGGTTACTCAAGGCCTCATCCAATCTGGCCTTGAACACCTCCAGGGAGGGATCATACACGACCTCCTTGGGCAACCTGTTCCAGTGCCTCACCACCCTCACTGCAAAGAACTTCCTCCTAACATCCAGTCTAAATCTCCCCTCTGCCAGTTTAAACCCATTGCCCCTTGTCCTATTGTTGCAGGACCTTGTAAATAATCCTTCCCCAGCCTTCCTGTAGGCCCCCTTCAGATACTGGAAGGCTACTATCAGGTCCCCTCGAAGCCTCCTCTTCTGCAGGCTGAAGTATCCTCTGCCACACCAGTACTCAGAGGAAAGGCTTTCTGAAAAGACATCCATTTGGTTCTGTGTGGTTATAATGCCTAGCACAACCCAGTCTCCTCCCAAACTGAGGCTTGTGAGTGCTGCAGTAATAAAAATAAATAAAGACATCGCCATTAATTCATCTTCTCTATGCAGGAAATTGTGATTGGAAGGAAGAATTTGGGTCAGACATGCATTTTGTGCTAGCTCACTGAAACCAACAGAGCATTAGAAGACGTTCAAAGCTAGAAAGGACCCAGCAAGAGTCACCAAAATTCAGACACACCTCCCCATTACAAAGGTGGCAGATTACCATCGCTGAAGCAATGCTTTGATTTTGTTTAACCAAGGTAAGCACACTTCATTTAATCCTGCTTAGTGGCACCCTGTCAGTCACAGAGTTACTTTATCACTATCAAATTGGTCCTTTTCATGAACAGATTCTTGGCCAATGGCTAAAGTAAAGCACCAGCAGAGGATCAGGAGCTTGCAGAGAGCTTAGCTGATAAGAGAATGGGTTAAAGAGAAACTATTCTTATTTGTCTGACAATCATCTTGTAAGAGTATTTTCCGTCTGTGCTATTTTTGGTTCCCAGTGAGATCCTTCTTACAAGAATATGGAATTAGAATTTGAATACAGGCATAGTAAGAGCATTTTGCATGTGTGCCCACACCCCTCCTCCCCACACACACCTCCATCAGGGAGCTTCACTGCTAAGCAAGGTCAAATTATATCAATAAGGCACTGCAGGAGAATCCTTTACATTCCCAGATTGGTTAGAGAAATTAAAAATCTTCTCCTGGGATTTTCAAATCAAGGAATGCTGTTTATTTTAAGGATCACTGTAGCATTATGTATATATGACTCATTAATCACCTTGGTTTGGAAATCTATGTCAAATGAGGAACCTATTACACTTAGAAGATTTGCACAGAATGGCCAGAGCCTGTCTGCCTTTAACCACAGGGTCTAAGGGAAAGAAAAGCCTTCCTTTTCTGCACAGAGAATGTGAAATTATGGACAGGTCCCTGCAATTATAGACTGAGTTACTTAACCTTGCTGACACCGGTTCTCTCCCGTAGGTCTCTTTTGGGAGGAGTAACAATCAGTGTGTGCTTGTGGCAGAGAGAGATTTACTGGAGAGGTTAAGGGAATTAATAACTTTAGATGCAGTATGCACATCCCTAGCATGGTTTTAGCTGTGGCTACACACAGCTGCACTTGGCCTCAGCTTTTATAGTGTCCAGAACAACTTCAGCGCAGCAGAAGGGCAATGTAGGATAATTCAAGTGCAACATCTCAAAACCAAACCCTGATAATGCCTGATGCTGGGCTCTAGGCAAAAGCCAGATATCTACACAGATATCCCTTTCTTGAAACAACAGCTGAGGCTTGACAGTGCAAGAAGACCATGGACAATTTTAGGCAGCGGAGTGCAGTTTTCCAGCAGGGCAGGTTAGCAGGCTGGTGCTGGTTTTGCAGTCACCACGCAGCAGCTGACCTGATCAGCAGGATGGGAGCCTGTGTTTCATTCAAGACTTTAAGAAGGCACTTGATGAACTCAGTTTTGTTTTCCATTGATAAAAGTTTTAAAAATTAACCTCCCAAGGGACCTAGAGGATACACTTGAAAGCAAGAGAAAGATCTGTTTGCTCTCCTCCTGTTGGAAGTGATACTCCTTCTGAAGGAAATGCAATGCACTTATTTATCAGACCCCACCTGGAGTACTGTGTGCAGTTCTGGAACCCTCAGCACAGGAAGGACATGGAGGTGTTGGAGCGGGTCCAGAGGAGGCCACAAAGATGATCAGAGGACTGGAGCAGCTCTGCTATGAGGACAGGCTGAGAGAGTTGGGGCTCTGAAGCCTGCAGAAGAGAAGGTTTCGAGGGGACCTGATAGTAGCCTTCCAGTATCTGAAGGGGGCCTACAGGAAGGCTGGGGAGGGACTATTGACAAGGTCTTGCAATGACAGGACAAGGGACAATGGGTTTAAACTGGCAGAGGGGAGATTTAAACTGGATGTTAGAAGGAAGTTCTTTGCAGTGAGGGTGGTGAGGCACTGGAACAGGTTGCCCAGGGAGGTTGTGGCTGCTCCCTCTCTGGAGGTGTTAAAGGCCAGGTTGGAGGAGGCCTTGAGTGAGTTTTACTAGTGGGAGGTGTCCCTGCCTATGGCAGGGAGTTGGAACTAGATGATCCTTGAGGTCCCTTCCAACCTTACCATTCTATGATTCTATGATCTTCATGGTGTTGACAATGCAAGGCATTGATTGTGCTTTTAGAAGAAGTAAGACCACCACAGTCAAGTCAGACGTCTGGAGCTAGGCATGAACTAGGTTGTAAGCTTTGCTTATTGAGAAGTCATTAAAGCATCACATCTCTCCGGTACACTTCCATAAAAGACAGGGCAGAACATTGCTGTAACAGGATTATAAGCTGCAGACTGATGAACAAAGACTACATTTACTGACTTTTCTAAGGCAGCTTTAAAATGTATCCTTAATTTGTCAATGAACATTCATACAATGACATTAACATTAAAAGCACTGATTAAGCATCACTGTGAAATTATTGCTCTAGGTTTTCAAATCTCCTTCCAGATGTTAAGGAATTGATCCTTGTGCTAGTCACTGAGGAATACAACTATTTGCACAGCACAGTAGATGGAAGCAGGACAAAACCCATTCACAAAGGTTTTTGCAGGCTCTATCTGAACTCATCACAGTACAGTCCTGGCAATTAGATCATTCAGTACAGAAATCCATTTGGTTTGGCTGCCTTAACCCAAAACTTTTCCTCAGTTGTGGGTTCCCAAAGATGTCAAGATAGAAAAGGGGGAGTTGTATACTCCCAGATTTGTCTCAGTGTCTCTGGGCATGGTCTTGGGTCCCTGAGCTCAGACATCCCCAAATGGATATGAAGGAAAGCTAGGACTAGAATTTGCAATGCTCGGTTTGTGGCCCTGTAGTTTAGAAGAGTACTTTAAGTATAGAATGCTTAAAAGGAAATTAATTTAAATTAAGGGAAATATGAAGCAGTAGCATGGATGAGAGAGATGGCAGGTGTAGGGATTCAGTCTGTTTTGATGCAGTTCTCTCTAAACTGTAAAACTGACTCGATACACCTACAATTTCATCCTCATTTTCCTTCCGCTGCTTCGATTCTGGCTTTGCCAAATTCCCATCGGACAGCACTGGGAAGTCACCTCGGAAAAGGAATAGTAGCTTAAGCTGTTGTTGCCTGATTGAAATCATATGATGCAGGCATTCTGCCAAGTGAGGATCAAACAACTTGTTCAGACAGTTTAATAAAAAACATTCAAGAATTCAAATACCATAACAGTAGCAGCTCTTGCCACCTCTGAGCTCTCCACTGGCTGCCATGGCTCAGAGGTGCAGGAACTTTTGGATCATACATGCATGATTCTACAAGGCAGGGAGGTTCAGCACTGCTCCCAAAGTAAAAGGCTCAGTGCAAACCCAATCCCTTGAATCCCAGCCTCTGAAAATCAAGCAGCATGGCAATGAAAGTAGCCCATGAGGCTTCCTGCCCCAGTAGCCCACATGGCTTATGAGAGAGCAAATTCAGGTATCCAAGAAACATCTAGCAATAGGCAATGAGGGCAGAGAAATCTTAATGGGATGGAGAGAGAAACCTCTGCCCCAGAAACGCCAATTCAGCAGAATGGCAGATGCCAAACTTTCACCCACATGCATGCTCCTAGGAAAAGCAGGATCCATTACATCAAGTGAATTTACAACACCCCAATCTCAGTGAGGGAGAAGTTCAGTGTAATAACTGCACTTGGTGTCCTACACTGGCTTTATCCAAGGACTCTCAGTCCACCCTACAAGTGCCCGTTTTAATCCACTCTAAAAGCAGATTAAACCAGCTCACAACAAGGCAGTTTTGATGTTGGATGACAGTGTCACAGAGCAAGGCAAGGTGCAGCAGTTACTGCACTTCATGTCCTCAGCTGCTGCACTGGTCTATAATTTCCCAGAAGGGTATTTCCCAGCAATAGGGTACAAGAAAGTCCCAGTAACATTTCACCTAACAGTAAGTAGTTTCTACTAGACCTCATTTAGGTCTTTTTAAAGGCTCTGGTTTGATTCACTATTTTACTTGTTCTACTAAACTCAGGTCAACTCTCTTTCTGTAGGACCCAAACAAATATAATGGACCCTAAGGCATCTTACCACTGTCCTATCAACTATACCCTCACCAGAGGAGATGCAAAAGAAAGGATTTGTAAAAGGAAATGGTGTGAAAGAAATGCCATGTTTGGGAAACAAAAGTTTGTGGTCTTTCTCCTTGACTGTATCAACAGGGTTCTTGCTCTAAGTTAAAAACAGTCACAGAGAGAAGGTTTTGGCAGAGTCACACATTACTGGAGCTTTCTGCTGCAAGCTGCTAAGAATGAAACCGTGTTCATTTCCATTACAGGACAAGAGACAGCTTTTGTGAAAACATTGGTTGAAATAGTCACACTGATGTGATGATGAATCTCAACACAACGTATTTTTTTACTCAAAGTGTCTCCTCCCACTGCAAGCAACATGAGTTACACATGTGCAGCCCATCAAAAAAAAATTATTTCCTTTCAAAAATTAATCATAGCTAGTGAGAAACAAAACTCAAAGATCATTAACTGAACCTCAGGACTCAGTAATTTCCAAACAGAACAGATAGCAAAGTGTTTACCCCTGCATGAATACGCAGATAAAAAAATCTTTCCATTTCCTGGTCCGCAGCTCTGTACAGAACTCTTCTCTGCAGGAGGTTAGGGCAGCTCTGTGGCTATTCTAATTTGCTCTACAGCTACTCCAATGTGCACTGTCTGCAAATAATCTGTAGGGGCTAAAAGGGAGTCAAAGGCATGACAAATGGGCATCCCAGCATTTCTCCTAGGCGCACCCCTTTTCTCTTGTTTTCCTGATTTTCCTTGCAGGAGAGGGAAAATGCTGATGAGTAGCAAATTCAGCTCTTTGACCAAGTTTCCCAGGCAGATGAGGAGACCCTCCCTGGATCAACAACATCTGCTTTACACATAAATGTACCTGACCTGAGAGATTAGGCACGAAGTGGCCTCATTATGTGAGCATAATCTACTTTAGATCTCACAGGAAAGAGGAGGTACACGGCTCAGTTGTGAAAATCAACTTGCTCCATCTCAGTCCTGCAGTGCCTGCACATCCAAGAGTCGTAACAAACCCAGAAGGCCTTTTGTCTTCTCTAGAGCCAGTCTCTAAGGCCATGGATTCTGCTGGGTTTGCTTTAGCTTGGATATGTAGCATCAACACAACAGCAGCTCCTGCTGCACGCAGATTGGTGGAGAAAGTAGGTCACCACCAGACAAGCTGTTCTCAGAGTAGTGTTTCTCTCTCCTCTCCCTTCCCTCTTTGTAAATGAAGAGTGCTAAACTAGTTGCTTTGAAAAGCTTATAGGCGTTCACCCTGTCAAACAGAAGTGGAGCCATTTTGCTGAGTGTGTCACAGCTCTAAACAATTATTTTATTATGCAATTTAGAACAATGTGCTCTGTCTGTAATAGGCTTCAGAGGAGATGCCACTCGTTAGGACTAAAATTCAAATTAATTACCAAAAAAAGGTGGTTTGAGTACTAGGAAACAAGGGAAGTGTGTAAGCAAGACTAAAATAATTATAAATATTACATGAATATTCATGCAAAATGCAGATTTTCACACAGTTTGTGGTTTTGTATTGCAGAAAATGAGTTTCCCAGTTGCATGTCAAAAGAACAGTCAGACCCCAGGTTTTAAGTCGGAACACAGCGCATTCAGTGAAAAGGTCTTACATGTTCAGCAGATAAAAAAACTGCCATGAAACCATAGCACCCATGTGACCTGCCTCAACCAGCAGCACTCCTCAAAGGACATGGATCTGCCCTGGGCAGAGATGTGCTCTCAGTTTTCAGATCTGATTTACCCTCTCTCCGTAACTACCCAGCTATGCTGGGGTGATAAATACAAAGACACGCCCATGGATGGGTTAGTCATCGAGCAGTCACCATGAACAAATGAATTTAATGTGTGATTTATCTCCTTTGCACACTCTGAATTATACTGAGAACACTGATGACTCCTTAAACCATACCTGATGGTTTAATTATCTCTCTGTATATGTCCTGAGACTGTCATCCTTGGAAAACAGAAGAAAACATCACTATAAATCTAGCATGTCAGTCACAGGCATTACCTTCAAAGGGCTTTCTCTCAAATCATGCCTCTGATGAAGTACTGAGGGTGAGAGCTGTACTACCAAAATCCTGACTTACATTCCTATTTTGAGAAAAATTATTAATTTCAAGACGAGTATTTTGGAGCAGGTCCAGAAGAGGGACACGAAGATGATCAGAGGGCTCCAGCAGCTCTGCTATGAGGACAGACTGAGAGAGTTGGGGGCCTTCAGCCTGGAGAAGAGAAGGCTTTGAGGAGACCTTATAGTAGCCTTCCAGTATCTGAAGGGGGTCTACAGGAAGGCTGGGGAGGGACTATTGACAAGGTCTTGCAATGCCAGGACAAGGGGCAATGGGTTTGAACTGGCAGTGGGGAGATTTAGACTGGATGTTAGGAGGAAGTTCTTTGCAGTGAGGGTGGTGAGGCACTGGCACAGGTTGCCCAGGGAGGTTGTGGATGCTCCCTCCCTGGAGGTATTCAAGGTCAGGTCAGACAAGGCCTTGAGTGAGCTGTACTAGTGGGAGGTGTCCCTGCCTATGGCAGGGGGGTGGATCTAGATGATCTTTGAGGTCCCTTCCAACCTTAGCATTCTATGATTCTATGAGTTAAGAAAGTCAGATGTGGAACTGGATCCCATTCAAGTTCCCTGGAAGTCAACAGAGCCACTCTCAATGACTGTAAAACAAGAAGGATTGGGTTTGTGCCCATCTTTAGCATTCAATGTGTATTTTTTCCATGGTACATATATTTCCTATATATAATGCAAATTTTCCTCTCAATTTTTTTCTTCTGCTTAGAATATTAGTAGCATTAAATCCATTCTGGTTTTATCACATCCTCTGAGTCTCTGTGTGAGTACTTCGCCAAAGTTTCTCCTTAATTGCAACCTAGCATTTCAGACTACTGTCACCATAATTTGTTTCACCTTTGGCCACAAGCTACACTGGCCACAAAGCTTCAGAAAGAAAAAGCATTTTCTCTTTTGATCTGAAACATTGCAAGTACTGGGCCCAGTACACTGCAGCCAGTGATGAATCCTCTACTGTCAGTCAGCTCAATGAGACCAGACATGGACATAGAAGACTTTGAAATAGCAGAGGAATATTTTTTTTTTTTCTGCAGGACTGCAGGTACAAAGAGCTGTATGGAAAAATACTGGGCAGCAAATACATAGAATTTTATCTTCAGAGTTATTTTATTTACAGAACTGTCATGTTTGTATGGCTCAACCATAGACTCATAATGCCAGGTATTACACAAACACAGGTCAGAAAGAGATGGTCTGCCCCAAAGAAGAGTCTCTCTGCTATACAGTTTAGACAAAGAAGCAGAAAGAAAGATGTGATAGTTTATCACTGTAGTATCTGTATAGACAAGGTTTCAAGTAAACAAGGGGAGAGTTGACTATTGCGGCAGTAAAATTTCCAAAGAACATCCAGGTTAGCAATTAAAAGGGGGGGGGTGGAGCACTGTGGAATATGCTTTAGCCAGATCTAGTCTGCAAATGTCTTATTTAATTGCTGTTGCATTACTGAAATGACTACCTTGAGGCTCCAGCCAAGATCAAGCCCAATTTCTAGTAAATAGGCACTATGCCTTACATATATCACCAAGTGAGACACAGGCGCCACCCTGACATTGAGGTGCTGGAGAGCTTCCAAAGAAGAGCAATGAAGCTGGCGAAGGGTCTAGAGAACAAGTTCTCTGCAGAGTGGCTGAAGGAACTGGGGTTGCTTAGTCTGGAGAAAATGAGTCTGAAGGGACATCTCACTCTCCACAACTACCTGAGAGGAGGTTGCAGAGAGCTGAGGAACAGTCTCTTCTCCCAAGGAACAAGTGATAGGACAAACCACCTCAAGTTGGGTCAGCAGTGATTTAGGTTAGATAGTTGGAACAATTGCTTCACTGAAAAGATTGTCAAGCACTGGAACAGGCTGCCAGGGGAAATTCTGGAGTCATTATCTCTGGAGGCATTTAAATTATGTGTAGAATATGTGGTGCTGAGAGACCCCTCTTAATGGTGGCCTTGGCAGGACTGGGCTGACTGTTGGACTGGATGATCTTAAAGGTCTTTTTCAACCTAAATGATTCTATGATTCTATAAAATGGTTATGTGTCAGGTACAAAACTATTGCCCCACTTAAGCAGTGACACACTTATCTGAGTAATTCCCTCAACTGATGAGATTCAGGCAGCCTCTGCAGGAAGAAGACAGTAAAAGGGGTCACGCAAACTGACCTGGCTGTACTCTAGGTGTCCTGGTGCACATCTCAGATGCGTTGGAAACGAAAATATCTCCACTTACCTTATTGGATTTACTACAGTCAGTGTCAAATGTACTTTATAGCTAACATGCACATAGGTTTTCTCTTTGCTCCAACTCCCCTTCACTTTTAGGAATTGTGGTTGTGTCTTCCTCTATGATTTATCTAATATCAGAGGGGGGGAAAGAGATACTCGTCTGATGTGGGAACAATTTCTCCTTTGTATCAAAGAACCATCTGCTAATTTACAAAACACAAACAAAGTTACTGGATGTGCAAGAACCCCTGTTGGGAAGCCAGGCACAAACAGTGCCTTGTACCAAGTTAAGGAGTGCTGTGTTTATTCTGGAATGTACAGCTCTCTGGGTTGCTTTTATCTTTGGATATTTTTTCCTCCCTTTTCTGATTTTTATTGATCTAAGTTCAGCATAGTGAAAAAGTTCTAGCAAAATAATAAATACAGAGTATTTATAGAATGCTCTTCCTACTGTCAAAAGCACATTGCTAGGCAGAAACAGAAATCATATGGAGCAGCAACTATTCTGCAGGCTGATGCAGGAAAGGTTGACAGCCCTGCCTCCCCTGCCTCACTGTTTTGAAGCCCTGGTCTCTGTTGACCCTCTGTTTTCTAAGCAGTTGGTTGACACAAGAGTCAGGTTAGTCCAACAGCTCTTTTCAACCTCTCTCCCTGCCTCCTTTGCACATCATGCAGGGCCAGACACAATGCAGCATTCAGGAAATACCTCAACCTTGTCCTTCTGCAGTTGTTCTGCAAGTGAGAAATAGGGGGGAAAAAGAAGTAAAAAGAAGCCAGAGATAGCTCCCAGGTTCCTAATCTGCAGCGAGCAGAACGATGTGCAGCAGTTACTGTGGTCAGCCAGCTCACTGTGGTCTCGCCACAGACCGGGACAAAAAAGGTCACCCTCCAGAAGACACAAAATAGGAAGCATCCAGAAGGAATGGATGTAAAGCGGTTAGGTTCCCATCAGTGGCCGTTTAGTGTTCAGACCTTTTTCTTCATGTTAGCTGGCACTGAGCTTTTACAACAGCCAGGAATGTTGAAATACTTGTAGACAGACCTGCAAACCTGTGTCCTGAAAACTGGAAGTGTGTGTGGCAAAGATAAGGCCGTGGAAAAAAAACACAACTAACCCAACACTTGGAAAACAGGCCACTGAATGACTCAATTCCTATAAGCTGGACTAAAATTGATTTAAATCAGGAGGTTTGGGGGTTTAGTTTTTCATACTAATTTAGCCTTTGAGGATCTTACCATATTGGCAGGCCTGAAAGGTAGAGCAGAGACAGCAACGAGGATAACCTAAAGACATTTTTTTTTCCTCTTGCTTCGGCTCAGGTGAAAAGACAAAAATTGACCCCAAAACATTCCAAAGAAGTCAGAATCCCCAAGTGGAGCAGAGCACATGGGGTGACCCTGAGGTAGTACATCTCCACAGTAGGGCGCAGTTAAGTTAGCAGAGACATAGCTCCACATGAAAGCAGCTTCCCCATTTCTGAATGCAAATCCACTCTCAGGAGGATGGGAGGGCATTTTGTGGACATTTCCCAAGCCTGAGGGCTCCAGGAGTAGGTCACAATGTGCCAGTTCCCTGTCTCTGTGCTGGTGGCACAGAGATGTACTGTATCTCCATGTCCACTCCAAGCTCAGGCCCTCTGTGCAGGCTGCAGATAAGGATGTCAGTTACAGTGACAGACTTTTTAGCTATGGACAGGTGCCCATCAGGAGGCAGACAGGCCACCAGGCTTACTGTACAGAACATCCTTGGAGAGTTCAAGGCACTAGCTTCCAGGATATAAAGTGGTGACACACTTCAAGGGTATGAAGCCCTGACAAGAGTGTGAACTCTGATGCATGCAATCTTGTCCTTTTTTTTTTTTTTTTTTAATTTTAATTTAACCTTGGAACTGAAATCTGATGCACTGCAGATAGGCAACTGCAGACATAAAATCAGGGAACTAATCCACCGTGCTGTGAAATCCCAAGATGCAAATGAAAAACAAATGAACACAAGACTGCCCAGTGTCTCACAGAAGCAGGTCTAAAACTAAGAAATTAAGAAACCTTCTCAATATTGCAATAGTTTTGGGTATCAGTAATAAGCCCATGCAGGTAGGGGTGTGCATGTTTATACACGTGTCCTGCAAGTATGAGTTGCAGTTTGTCACCTAAGATGGCAGTCCAAGGATTCCTGCACAAATTTCCACAGTTAAACCAAGGACTCATGTTCCCCAAAAAGCAGGTACATGCTAGATTAACAGTGGAGGTTTCAGTGTGTAATTTACACACAATAAACGACAAAACTCTATTTTTTATGATGTTCAAGGCAACTGTTCAGTAACCTGAAGCTATACCTATGCTAATACTTGCTTTACGTGTGACAATGCAGTTGCATTTCTCTACGTCCTTTCCACCCCAAAACCACATGACTGAAAAACAGCAGAAGCCAGTGAAGCCAGCAAGAGTTCTTCTAACTGCCAAGAGAGAAGATTTTACCCAGTACATGTTAACAAATGGTCCTGAGCAAAGTCCACTCCACTGACCTTGCTACTGGCTCTAACTGCAGGAAATGCCAGCAAGCCTTGAGTGCTGCTCTGCAACATATTAGCTCATTTTGTTATGCAAATTTCATCTGCATCAAAACACAGGCTGAGTGCTCTGCCAAGAGCAGTTCTGACCACTGAAAATAGTAGCACAGAGGCACCGGTCTTGCACTACCTCCCCAGGGCAGGCTGTCATTATTCTCTGTCCACACATGCCAGATCTGCTCACAACTGAGGCCTGCACCATCATGGAAGCCATCACAGGTACCATGGAGTGCCAGCATGGGGATCCTATGCATCAAAGAAAATGACATCCAGCCCACTTTTAGAAAGCTACTTATATACATACCTATACATATACCTATAGATACACATATAGATATACATTATACCTATATCTATACATATACATATATACTGAGTGCAAGCTAGGATAGCTTTTTGGAAGGGTTAAAAAGTTAATCTCAGGTAAAGCCCTGCCACCAACCTTTTTATCTGCTTTTACAAGGAAACCCTCCATTTCCAAGCAATATTCCAGGTACTTTGGTACCGTGCACCAGTTCTACCACTCCAGGACAGTTACCACAAACTTGACATCAAGCTCATCTGACATAAAGAGTCCATGCAGGTGCCATTATCCAAGATGTGAGCGTGGAAGGAAAAATGCTGGCTATGATTCCTACAGATCTGAATAGGAAAGTATTAAAGATGAAAGTAATTTCACTCAACATCACTTCCTGCTTTGTATTCAGCATTCCTGCAAACAGATTGTATCATTCACCACTCAGAAGGTCCCAGCATTTTCTAGTTTATATTATTTCTGTAATACAGAGGCTATCCACTCAAATACCCAAGCTATCATGTAACATCTTTCTCCCTCTGAAGGGACTACATGGAATATTCGAGGTTGGAGCTGCTTTAAATAGTTTCCATTGCCCTGTGTACACAGCCTATGATTCTTCCCTATCGTCCTCCAGCACTTTTCCATTGCAGCCTTCAGACATCACACACTGCCTTATGCACCTATCAGCTCTCATATAGCATGGGGTAAATTTTAGTTTCACTTATGTTTCCATAATCCCACTAAAGCCAGAAGGATTGCCTGGGTTTATCTCAGATCAGAAGACTGCCTCAAGTTAGGCTGATCTATGTAAGTGCTTGGAAGGAGCAATTATGTTCTGCAGTGAAAGACAAAGGTTTCAGAATTAGGCTGACATAGGAGTTAATATGGCCCACACATGAATGTATTAAGTACTGTCACTTCTTGGCCTTGGGAGACATTTTTGCTGAGAATGTAATTTTTTTGTTTCAGTTTTGCATAGGATAAAGCCAAATTGCTGCTTGGTTTGAGTTTTTAATAAACTAGAGCAATATTGTATCTGATATTGTTAACAGTAGGGAGAGTGATCTTTCTGGATAACAGTGATGTATTATGGCAGAATGTCCAGCTACTATCACTGGTGATAGATTAAATAGATTAGAAGAGAGGAAAGAAAAGACAAAAAAATCAACCCATGCTCTTGCTGCAGTAGCAATGAACCAAAATTCTTATTCTCTTCTTGTCCCAAATGACTTGGCATTGCTTGGACCCTCAAACAGCTGCCATATTTCACTCCAGAAATGCTGCATTTCACTTTAAGTTTGCCTTTTAAATTCAGTTTTGTAAAGCATTGTGGGATTTCCCAGACTGAAAGACATCATATATAAATTTAAAATATTATTATTATTTCACAATTATTTATGGATACCATCTGTTCCTAACTCTGTTACTGTCTCTTCTTTTTAATGTTCTTATCACAGACTGCCTTGCTTATTACTTGCTAAATTGGTCAGAATTCAGTTCAAGCTATCTTTGAGTTATATGTTTACCTCAATGAGTGCCTGCCAAGAATGATGTTTATGGCGTATCTTGCATTGATTTTAGAATTTCTGAAAGTAATAAAGCACTGAATGAGGTTCATTTCTTCTCCCAAATTAGAATCCATCATATTAATAGAGCAATAGAATCCTGTCATCGCTTCCATTCGTTTCTTTCATCAGCCCGATATGAAAGAGAGGTTAACTTCACATTCATTTAGACTGGAGGAAGCAGTTGGTTTATTTTTAAAATCTTCAGGAATAATCATTCCAAATCTGATTCTGCTGCCCCTTTGTGTAGAACAACTTTATAAGCCACCAGCTTGGCTCCTCCAGAGCAGGGCATTGCTCATTGCAGCAACAGGACAGGACCAAGCTCTTCTTCATCACTTGCAGTGACTGCATTTTGAACAGAAAGTGTGCCTGGGAAGAGCCTGGTCCCCACTGCCTTCTTCCCTTACCCTGCTCTGAAGTGGCAGGTTTGGCTATATTCCATTTCTTTCTGGATACTATATTTGCTGTGTTGGGTAGAGATGGTGCATGTGCTCCATCCACAGTGCTCTCCACAGCTGAGGTTGGTGGAGCTGGGATTACACCAGCTCAGGTTGAAGGCATGCAAAGCAAGCAGTATTCCTCTCATTCTTGGGATGTGGCACTTGCACATCATCTCCTTGTTAGGGTTCTGCCTACAGTCACCATTTAGTCCACATTTACTCTTTTAAAACCCATCCAAAGTATAAACCCTTACATCAGATGTTACTATGTCAGCTTTCACAAGCTTTATGCAAACAATAATGTACAGTTCATGGGCAAAAATCTCCCAGTAGGATTAGTGAGATTATACTAGAAATCATGCAGCAGATTCACCAAACAAACTTATTACCCCACCAGCAATCCTTGCCACACTACAGCTGCCTGCAATTTCTATTTTCTTGATTTTAACTTCAGAACTCCTTTTTCCTTTTCCTTCTTGCTTCCTTTTGGCTGATATATTATATTGCTGATGAAACAATCCTCTAGCCAGGAATGCTGGATGAGTGGCTGCCTGTGGATTGGTGCCAACACTGCGCTGGAAACTGGAAAGCAACACAGACTGGCTTGCATCCTTGTCTGCTTCCAGACAGAGAAAAAAAAACCCAGAGCTCCTGGTTAGAGAGTGCTGACCTGTGAACTCAGGATAGCCTTCCAGTATCTGAAGGGGGCCTACAGGAAGACTGGGGAG
The DNA here is from genome assembly GCA_013396675.1 of Eubucco bourcierii. Taxonomy (NCBI): domain Eukaryota; kingdom Metazoa; phylum Chordata; class Aves; order Piciformes; family Ramphastidae; genus Eubucco; species Eubucco bourcierii. Next base: position 201,833 of record VWZE01000823.1, read on the forward strand.
GGACTATTGACAAGGTCTTGTAATGACAGGATGAAGGGCAATGGGTTTAAACTGGCAGAGGGGAGATTTAGACTGGATGTTAGGAAGAAGTTCTTTGCAGTGAGGGTGGTGAGACACTGGCACAGGTTGCCCAAGGAGGTTGTGGCTGCTCCCTCCCTGGAGGTGTTCAAGGCCAGGTTGGAGGAGGCCTTGAGTGAGCTGTACTAGTGGGAGGTGTCCCTGCCTATGGCAGGGGGTTGGCACTAGATGATCCTTGAGTTCCCTTCCAACCTTACCATTCTATGGTTCTATGATTTTCTCCTACCTGCCCCTGTGGACACACAAGCATTTTAGGGGCCGTAGACTAACCATACATGATGCCAAGCTGCTCTTCCTGTGTCCTTTGCTGGATTTTGAGATGCGTGAGGCATCGATTAAAATCCCAAAGGCACCTCTTGAAACAAATGTTTTGTGCATCTTTGTAGCAGATCACCCAATAAGAGCACATAGCTCAAGCAACTAACGGAGCACAAGTCTGCTTCCAATGTGTCAGATAATAATTGTGCTGTAGCACCACAGTGCATACATGAATAAATACAATTCTAAATTCAATGAGATATTCTCCTTCTGCTGCTCCTCCTGCCGCAAATGAATACACCAGCAATTAATTACTGTGCTCAGCAATTCCCTGCAGCAATTGTGTAATAGATTCATTTTCAGTCCCTTGTCTCCTAACCTTTCAGATAAGTTTCATGGGTCTGGAATGGCAAGCAGAAAAATATATGGGTTTGTTCACTTAATGTCTGTAAATGTTGCAGCTCTCAGGTACCAGCCATAACTTTCTCAAAGTTCTGCTCCACTGCTTATGAATACAGCAATAGGGTCAAGCAGGTTCATTTGAAATCCCAACTAAGCATGAGAGATCTTCTCAATCAGAGATATCTGCATGTCAGATTTGATGGTGAAACTTTGGGATATTTAAATTACTAACAGTTAAGAAATAGTATGATATCAGTTCTTACTAGCTGTCACCCATGGAAGTGGTTAGGACAATCCAGTATATCCTGGTCTCTGACAAGTGCTGTCACTGACCTCAGTGACATCAGGATTTCATCTAAGGCACTCTTGGTGTTTCACTAACAGAATGAGGAATCGGAAGCAATGTGCTGTCCCACCTCTCCTTCAAACATTCACAGTATCACAGTATCACAGTATCGCAAGGGTTGGAAGAGACCTCAGAGATCATCAAGTCCAACCCATCACCACAGCCCTCAAGACTAGACCATGGCACTAAGTGCCATGTCCAAACGTGCCTTGAACGCCTCCAGGGACGGTGACTCCACCACCTCCCTGGGCAGCCCATTCCAGTGACAAATTACTCTCTCAGTGAAGAACTTCCTCCTCACCTCCAGCCTAAACTTGCCTTGGCGCAGCCTGAGACTGTGTCCTCTTGTTCTGTCACTGGTTGCCTGAGAGAAGAAGGTAACCTCCTCCTGGCCACAACCACCCTTCAGGTAGTTGTAGACAGCAATAAGGTCCCCCCTGAGCCTCCTCTTCTCCAGGCTAAACAGTCCCAGCTCCCTCAGCCTCTCCTCATAGGGCTTGTGCTCCAGGCCTCTCACCAGCCTCGTTGCCCTTCTCTGGACACGTTCAAGCACCTCAATGTCCTTCCTAAATTGAGGGGCCCAGAACTGGACACAGTACTCGAGGTGTGGCCTGACCAGTGCAGAGTACAAGGGGAGAATGACCTCCCTGCTCCTGCTGGCCACACTCTTGCTGATGCAGGCCAGGATGCCATTGGCCTTCTTGGCCACCTGGGCACACTGCATTCATTTTCAGGATGCACCAACAGAAGTTGCTGAGCACTTGCAGTCATTATGAAGAAGACTTCCTTATCAAGAAAAGCACAAAGCTATGTCCTGATCACATTCTGCAAGTGCTTAAGGTCCAAGGAGGTCATGTGCCTAGAGCTGACAACACAGTGCAGGATGGACACTGAGCAGACACTGCCTAAGTGATGAAATGCAGTGCAATACTACAAGTGTCCTGATGACATTATTATCTACTGCTGCACAGATGGCTCAGGAAAAGCCAACTTCCTCTGGTTCTCCTGGGCAAGTGCAAGTCCAACAGGGGAAAGCACAGGAACTGTGAAAAAATGGGGGGGAGGGGAGAGGAGGGGAAGTAATCTGAAATTTAAGCTTTCTGAACCTGAAATTAGTCCAAAGGAAAAGTCCTTGGGAAAATGAATTTCCAGACTGAAGGAGCAGTAAAAGTAGACTGGCAAAGCTGGAAAACAAACCTCCTGAATCTTACAGACTACATTTCAACACTGAAGAGTACCACATATGCAATATTCCAAGAATAACTCATTAGAAAAAAAGTAACTGAGTTTTCTGGCTGGAAACACAGCATGATCCTGTGCTTAGAGTAATAGACTAGGACTTAGTTCTGTTTCTGCTACTCCTGGGCTGCACAACCGCTGCTGTCTTCAGTGTCATCCTTCAAGACAGTGACTCTCTTTTATTCAGATGTACAGTGCCCAACAAATAAAGGCTTTCCAAACAAACTATTAAAAATTATTAATTCACATTACATGGGTTCTAGGCTGCTCTTTAAGCCAAGACATAAAGAACAGCGTTTCCAAGACTTAAAACTATTCATGAAGTATCTGTAGGAATCAACTGCTCATGAAAAAGACAGGAAGAGTATTAAAAGTGTTTCCCACATTCTGTCTAGCTTTGCTCTCATCTTTGCTCAACGAATACTCATGCAGCTCTGACTAATTTATTAAAGCTGAGCTCAAGACTACACAGAACACATACTAAACTCTGATGTCCCTTCTGTAAGGAGAAATCTTTTCTTTGCTTATTTCAATCTGTCAAGTATCTTCATAGTGCATACCAAAATGGACAAAAACTTAATTTCCCTCCTGCTGAATAGTCTTTGGCTTGATCTTTTTTAATGCAGAAGCTGGCAATGAATCTGGTTTAGATCCAAATGTATTCTTAAATTGGAGTGCACAGTGATTAGGGATGCTTCTGGACCTGGTATTTATGTCTGTAAGTTGAGGAATGGCCACAGTCCCTTAATGCCACCATACAGCTTGCTTTCTACAGTCTGCAATAGCATCTACAGCTGACATTTCACCATTTTACAGTGGGGTTTCTCCTACTGTCTTGATCCATTTAGGTGTCTACAGTGACTGAAGCCTGCCATGGAGGCACACAGGATTTACCAGTCTTGGCTCCACATTTTGCAGAGCTTAGCCAGCTACTTGGCATATTCCACCGAAGACCAGCACCATCACTCACTGACTGGTGACTTGGCACATCAGGGCCAATAGGCAGTATCACCTGCTGCTGAGGGACTTCACTAATGCCGTCTGGAGAACATCCACCGTGAAAGATGCAGCCATTTATCTCTGCAGTTATTGGTGGATCTTTAGTTGCAAACTCTGGAGAGAGGCCTTATCATCTGCTCTTAATGCATGGAGCTCCCACAGGCCAGTGCAGCCACTCCCCAGAGCATACAGATACAGTAGTAGCTATTGTCTCTCTCCAGAATATCTCCAAAAGCAGTAGATTGGGGCTGCAATGTGGATCTGAAATACAGTGGGATTCAAAACTTGTTTCCAGCTGGCACCTGTCTAATCAGTTCACCCTGCTATGTTAACTGCTGCTCTTCTCTTTGTACCTGAATCTTTAAACTTACATTCTTATTGTAGAAATACACTCAACAGAGTCAGGCAGATTATTTTTTTTTTAAAGGGTGAAAAAAGAAAACTTTTTTGCACAGCACATCAAAACTCAATCTTTCAAAGACACATGGTTTGTGAAAGATTTTGTCAAGTGTTAGAGCATTACTAACCACTTTTCCATGCTGCCTGGGCCTCTGGAAACAATTGAAACCTAAGAAAACACAAGGGGTATGTCCTCATTTTCTATTATATTTTATTAATAGGATGGCAGGTGAGTCAGAGTTGAGACTTCATCTGTGCAGGAAGTCTATGCATCCAACTTTAATCATCTACAAGCAAGAGTAAGGCAGAATAACAAGAAGGAAATAACCATAGGGTTGATTATCAAGAGATCTTATTTTTCTGTGCATCCCCAGGTAACCTCAGTTCCTTCATTTGTCTCCTCCACAGAAATGTTGTGAGAATTAATTACTTCATGTCCTTACTTTGCCTTTGAAAATGTAAAGCTCTCTTGCCTAACAGTTTAGGTGGATGTCCAAAGGGATTTACAAAAGTACTTAAGCAGGTTAAATGCCTACATCCCACTGATTCTCAAAGACTTTCCATACACCTGACACTCTAACTGGAGTAGCTATAAAGGAGAATGGTGTCATCCTATCTTTATACTGGCCAGGACACTGGAATAGCTTTTCAAGATCCTCTTCTAAGGACTACACCTTAGTCACAGTTAGCCTGTTTGCTGCTGGCTGTCACACTGATCTGAAGTAGGTCTCTGTCTAGCTCAATGTTCTCTGTATCTCAAACCAGTACCTAAAATCAACACAAAGGTTAAACCCTTAAGGTGCCACTGTTCAGACAGGGTTTGTTATCTGAGTGAGACCAACTGGTAAACCAAATGCTGGACATCAACAGAATGTACAAATGATGACATGAGTGTGGTGCCAAATGCCCTGCTGTAGCTACCAAGTTGTCTGAATTTGTTTTGGATTACTCTGTGACATAGCTGGCATGTACAGACTTCTTCCAAACCAGAGACAGCAATAAACGGGCCATCAAGGCTCCCTAATTGTGTTAGGCTGCTGCTGGAACTGGTTCCTTGTCTTCTGTCTATTAAATTCTAGTTAAGACATTGATTCTGAATTGCTTTCTTCATCAGCTCAGAGATCCTGCAAGAAGGGTTCAGAGATGACAAAACTAGCTGGGCTTTTCCAATAACAGCAGCTGTTCAGCCCAGTGACCCAGTCAAGTATGACCAAAGGTGTGTGTGGAGGCTGAACAGACACAGCTATAAGCTACCTCCTCTGAATGCACAGCTGCCATGAGGGTCAAGGTCAGCTTCCCACAGGTATCCACTCAGCTTCTTGTGTAGGTTTTGCAGTCTGCACTGAACTGACCTTCATGGGGCAATTTGGTGCTACCTGTAACCAAGTGAACTGGGTTCAAATATCTAACGTAAGCCTTTCCCTGGATGTACAGTGAATGTACCCTACCAGCAGCTGGGAGTTAGGAAACTGGTTTTGTCATCAGAGAGGCATAGTGAAGGATAAAAAAAGAGAGGCTTAAATTACACTTTTAAATGAGCTAGAGAATTTGGCTAATGCAGAATGCAGCAAATGCTTTACACTCTGGGTGGGCAGTGCCTCTTACCAGGAGCAGAAAATGGTAGGGCTCAGGGTTTTTTCCCTTGATGACGACATGTATCCAGGTAGAATGTGAATTTTAGAAGCCTTCAAGCCCAAATTGTCTTAGGAGTTGTCAGCTTAAAAGAACACATTTCTCTTTGCACATTTTGGTCAGCAGTGTAATCAAGGGAGCCACATATGCTGGATCCTATTCAACTTAATAGATAGAAATTTGGCAGTAAAGTGTTCTCCATATGGGTTTTCAGCTGCAGAAAAGCTTCTGCCTTTGCTATAAAATAGATTGGGACTGTTCCTTTCCAGAGTAGGCTGTCTCTTCATCTAGATGGTTGAGAAGAACTGGATTCAAATGCAAGCTGGCTCTTTATGTGGAACTAAGCACTAGTGAAAAACCCAACATGCTGGCTTTCAGAGAGTGTTCATGATGTTCCCCTGAAATTCTGAGGGAGATATTACCTCCTTTGTCTTGATTGCATTTTTGGTTTAGGTTTTAACAAGAGTACACAGGGAAATAGATTGGCATACCTGTCAGACACAACTTGTAGTGAGTAAATGTGTCTTGCCAGTCATTGATCTAACTGAGAAGGTGCAGAGTAGTGTTGGAAGTCTAATGAAAATAGACATAGCACATCACACTGAAGTTACTTCACCAAATAAAATCATACTGGGATAAACGTGCAGACACATTTTCTCATGCACTGCACCTCTGTGGATGGCCTCACTGTGCAGGCACAACTTTCTCACCAAACAAAGAAGTTTAGTTTGAAATAATTAATTTATGCAGGCAAAGCCAGAGATTTCCATAGCTGCCAAAGGGAAAGCAAAGAACAATTGTAATGACAGGAAAAAACCCTGGGAATAATAGCATGAAATTAATGTAAATCACAAATAGCTCCTGTGAAGCAAATGTAAGAAGCTGTGAGAAACCAGAATCGAGTTCAATAAAGTAAATACGAATCACTGAGAAGAGAAAAAGAAAAAGCATGACCACAACAGAGAGATTGAATAATATCTTAATTCAGTATTAACACCAAATGACCACTAAAGGAGCAAATACTCCTCCACTAACATTAAGTTATATGATAGTAGTTTCTTGCAGGAATGGTCTAAGTCTTGATGATTATCTTGCCTCAGCAAATCTTATGGAAGCCACACAGTCCAAATGGATCCCACTGCAGCTTTCAGAAGATGCATCTATCCCAGTTGGGTGATGTTATCCAGTGTAATGGATGGCAACAGGAATGTTATCAGGTAAAGCAGGCATAGAGGAACCTACCTAGAAACTGTTTAACACTCCTGCTCCACCACTCTAAATGTCTGCAAATCTTTTCCTTAAATGGTTGGTTTGTGGCAGCTCCTCCAGAAAGAACAGCTAAGAGGCCAGCACAGCTTTTCACAAAGCAAGCAATTATAATTCTTTCAATCCTGCTTTTATGTAATTGATATAATTAATGTTTTTTAGGTTCAAAGTTAATAAAAACCTCATACAACTCATTGGAGGATTTGTTCTTCAAGAATGTGTTATAATTACATTTTGCTCACCAGAAGAACTGAAAATATTACCCTTAACTAGTTTATTTCAATCACTGGTTCATTCTTTGAAGGTATTTGTGTCTTTGCACTAGAGGCCCAGATGAATTAGAATACATAGTGCTTTCTGAGGTGGTGTCTGTGTTTTCTCAGTACTGCCCTGCTTTGGTGAGGCATTGGCTTTTGTTGTCTAAATGGGCTCAGATATGTCATTCTTATTACCAAGGCTTATTTAATTCATTTACTAGGTCATTGCTTGGGATAATATATGCAAATTGTACATATTAAGAGTGATATGAATTACATCAAGCATTGCCATTTATGTGGAAAATTCATCAAATGTTAATGTAAAATCTATAAATAGAAAGAATAAAATAATAATAAAACATGAATGTGCAGCAAGCATAAAAAATGAAGATCCTTAACTGCCCATTTATTAAGCAAATAAGGACAGCATATCGTTAGCCAGTTAGAAAAAAGGCAAGTGTGTGCTACAGTGACACTGATAACCATTTAAATCAGGTCCCCAGTATTGTGACAAGGTAGGTCCTTGTGAATGAGGAAAATGAAACTTCATCTCATAAAGGAATTGCCACAACTGTACTGGTTAGAAAGTGGTAGGGGAGATTTAAAAAAATAAGCCCACGGATTTAGTCTTTATGACGAAGCTAATCACAGATTGCTTGGGCACCACACCAAACAGCTGGGGGAAAACTATAAACCCCAGAATAGTGTTTTGTGTAATTTCAAGCCTGTATTTCATAATTCTGTGACTCAGATGTTCTTGCTTGCAGGTACAGTCTGGGATGTTACTGGCCGGTCAGCAAGTGGTCTGAGTCTCTTAATAATTCATTTTAGCATCACTTAGCATTCTAGAATCTGACAAAGCAGTAATCTGCTGGAGTTTTCAATACATATTGCTAGTCTTTAGAAATCTCTCTCATAAAATCAAGAAGCGTTGCTTAAAATCTGCTCATCTTTGTAACAGGGGAAAAAGAAGGCCTTGCTCTTCCAACAGCAGTTGTGCACCCAGAACCCTGTATCTGTGCTGTGAGTTCTGCACAAGCAGAACAATAAATCACTCTGTGTTGGTTTGAGACTAATTGGAATATTTTAATGGAGAAAATTATATTATGGGCTGTGAAAGAGCAAACACTGGTGATGTCTGCTTCACTCATGGGCTTGCTGAGATGTATAAAAACAAGGACACAAATATAGATAAGATAGAGAGTCTCTCACTCTCTAGCTGGTGTGTGTCTTCTGGCCTCTCTGCTAACCTAACCACTGTGCTTCTAACCTCCCTTGCCCATCCTCCAAACTCACCTTGCATGTAATCCAAACCCTGGGGTAAGGTACAGGGGTGGGGAGAAGGTGGAAGGGTGGTTGGGACCCCCTCCTGAGGTCTCTGATTTTCTGGGAGGGGAGTTGTGTTTCTGTATTACCTTTAACTTGCATATTTCTGTAACTACTCCTGTCTATAGTGTATATCTCTGCTTGTATATTGTGCTAAGCTGTAAATAGACCTTCAGCCCTTAACTTCCAGCTGGCTGAGTCTAATCTGGGTGCTTTTTCACAGTGTGGAGGGGCAGGTAACTCCCAAATCATCACATACTGAAACTCATTCCCCCTAACAAACAACTTTCCTCTCAAATACCATTTGCTTTTCCTGGTTTACACTTGCCCACTTCGAAATACACAATTTCTGTGTCAAATTCTGAGGTGCTGGTTTCTTCCTAATAAAAACTATTTAACTCTTTAAAAAAATCTAAGTCATGAGCTGTGTTACTGAGTTAGCAGCTTTTCCTTTATATTATCCAGATGAGGTAATTAAACAGGCAGTAGGTAGTGCGTCACCTTCTCTACCAGAGTTAAAGGATAGTTACCCAAGCCATGATTGCAGAATCATAGAACCACAGAATGGTAAGGTTGGAAGGGACCTCAAAGATCATCTAGTTCCAACCCCCTGCCATAGGCAGGGACACCTCCCACTGGTACAGGTCACTCAAGGCCTCATCCAATCTGGCCTCGAACACCTCCAGGGAAGGAGCATCCACAACCTCCCTGGGCAACCTGT
>VWZE01000823.1:216433-244853 GCA_013396675.1 Eubucco bourcierii
CCTAACATCCACTTTCAATCTCCCCTCTGACACTTCAAACCCATTCCCCTTGTCCTGCCATTCCCAGACCTTGTCAATAGTCCCTCCCTAGCCTTCCTGCAGGCTCCCTTCAGATACTGGAAGGCTACTATCAGGTCTCCTGGAAGCCTTCTCTTCTCCAGGCTGCAGAGCCCCAACACTCTCAGTCTGTCCTCGTAGGAGAGCTGCTCCAGCCCTCTGAGCATCCTCGTATTTATGTATTTATTTCTTTGTTTGTTCAACTATCTAAGTATAGAAGTATCTACTGAAAATTTGTGGGCTGGTGGGATCTTTTCAACTAATCACATCATTCCCCAGCAGCACACTATATGGCTTACAAGTGTTCACAATATATTACTATGGAAAGCACAGTACTTGCTATTTCATGCTCTAAATGTTGGTTTAAATTGAACATCTTCTGAAGGAAAATGATATATTGCCAAGATATCAACCCACAGTTCTAACAACAAAACTGTAAAGTCTTCATTTAATAAGAAATTCTCAGTTTCCTGAATCAATTAAGAGTCTGTCTTTACTATGTCGTTGCTAAGTCTTTGCTGGTTTGCTTGTTATTGGTAGTTATTCCTAAGATCTCCATAATATGCTGTGGAGTGTGTAAATGCCAGTGTGTTCCATCTGATATTTCTCTTCTGGGGTTAGATTTCCTCAGCTGCATTGCTCCTGCATGGACATGGCAGTTGGCAGATAGGCTGAGTAAATTCAGGTATTCCATTAGTGTGCAGCAAAATATAAAGTGGGAAGAGTGGTCCAGTCATTGATTTCCCATTACATTTCCATCTGATAGAAAGATTACACTTGGCTATTACCACCAAAGGGAACTTGTTTTATTCTGAGTAACTCATATTTAGATTGATTTTCCCTAAAATAGAATTCTTATAATTGCTCTTTCCTGCTCTAAGTCTGCCTTTAAGGAACAATTCCCAACATGGGAGGAAGAATACTTATCATACTTGTTATGAGAAATTGCAGTTAAAGAGTTCAAACCCCCTGCCAGAAAGGGACACAGGCACTGAACTCCCATAAAGGTGCTGAATTCCCAGGGAATGGGCATTTGCATTGTTTTAAAATAGGCACTGGGTTAAGATATGAATAAGGAACCAAAATTAACTCCTGACATTTCAAATGCAGGCATCAGTAGATGACCAATCTAGAACTCAACATGAATAGCAATATCATCATTATTTTGTTTGGCTCCATATATTTTTGGTAGTTTCTCTGCTCTTTTTTGGCCATGCTGTCCAGAAATGTCAGGCATCCCCAGTCTGTATAATTTTGGTAGCACTGGAGAACTAGAGAACTGAACACATTGTAACTGAAAAGGAATTGAGCAGTCTAGTTTCATCACTGAAACTCAGGGAAATGCATGAAATAGACAAACTGCTGGAACAAAGAAAATTAAATTCAGTTCTTCTTTCAGTTTTAATATCCTAAGACACAGATTCCAAAATATGGTGTGTCACCAGCTGCATGCAACAACCACAGCAAAAAATAACCGCGGCTTGCTCCCTGTTCCCCAGAGGGCAGTGACCAGTAACAGATGCAGAAAGAAAGACTCTAAAGAGCACTCCCCCAGTAACTTTCACAGCTCCTGGCAATCTGCAGTCTGGGGACTTCCTGAGCTGGAGGTTACATCAGCATCTTCCTGTTTAGTAGCCCTCAATGGACCTTTCTTTCATGAATTGTCTAATCATTTTTTAAACTTACATATATTTTGGCAAAGGAAACATCCTGTAGCGATGGATCCCATGACTTAATTGTGTGTTGTGCAAAATGAGAACTTCCTTTTGTTCACTCTCAGCCTGCAGCACAACCACCTCATCCAACACCTGGTAGGGGCTGTACTCAGAGCAATCAATGCTATTTCCACCTTTGCCTTGCCATTGGAAACCTCTCTCCCATCGTTTCTGGGCACCCTCTTTCCCTGAGTGAAGAGTGACAGACTGTTAGGGTCTCTTCCATGGCAATTCATACTTGACCATTCCTGATACCCTCTCTGCCTTTCCTACTTCCATACTGTCTTTTTAGGATTAGGCTGATAGAACTGCATATCATATTCAAAATGTACACTGGCCTGGAGTGATTTCCTTGGTTTTTTTTTCATTTTCTTCCTAACAATTCCCAATATTTTTTTAGCCTTTTTCACTGAGTCAGAGAGTTGGGACAGCATTTTCAGGGAACTGTTCGTATTCGATTCTCAAAATGTTTTTCTCAGCTTCAATTTTGACTAACATCTTCAAAACCAATTTATCACCAGAAAGCCTGATCAGCTCGCTCCTCCTGGTCATTTCCTTAGTTCAGCTATGAATATATTAAACAGCAGAGATTCCCAACCCAGATGTCTGGAGGACAGCATCAACTCTATTTCTAATGAAAAACGACAACATTTATTTCTGGTCTGTTTCTCATTTCTGTTTATTCTAATATCTCTCCTACCAGCACCTTAGCAGAAGACAGGGCTTCAGTCTTGGCACCATAAAGGAAAAATCAAACACCAATGCAAATAATTCCTTTTCTGTCATGTCATTTTTCTTGCATGTGTACTTTATACCACTATTGGCTATGCAGCTTCCCCGGCAGACTCTCTTCTCTGGAGAAAAAGAGGTTTTTCTTCAACCGTGTTATGCCTTCAGCAAGTTGTTCCTCAAAATCTTCTTAGGTCTGCCTCATGGGTTTATAAATATATCTATCTATATGCTCTGGTTTTATATTTAACCAGCCAAGGTTATGCTCTTTTTCCACCTCCTATTTTGAGTGAGATGCTTTTTGATTTATAAAAGCCTCCTTTTGCTCCACTGTTTGACCATGATGCTCCTTTTTTAATAGCAGTGTCTATTTACTCTAAGCCTTAAAAAGAGCGTAACAGCCCTAAGAAATATTTACAAGCAGAACTACCAGTTCATTTTATAATACAGTTTTATCCACATTACTTTGAAATGCTGCTTTGAAAACACAAACAAGGCTTTCTGCTGCCTATAGAGCAGAATGATACCAATGTTATTAATTTTGAGGAGAGGGTTTAACGTTGACATTGAAAGAGTTGCGTCTACATAACAAGTGAATTAGAGTCCTGAGGCATACATCACAGAGACTGGAAACTCTCTCACCTCCAGCATATTGATTCCATGAGACTCTGCAAATGAAAAAAGGTATCTTCCCTCACCTTCTTTGGTGAATTATTGATTAGCTCGGCTTTAAAAGTGCCCATTTCCCTCCACTGATTGTGGGGGGAGTTGGATAATGCGCTTTACATTGACATCTCTGCTGTAGGTATTTAAAATTAGGTGACATAAATCCTGCCAAGAGGAAACTCAGTTGTGACATGTTTCTACTCACAATATGCTGGCAAGGAAGGTGACATGGTATGGGAGATGTGACATTCTGTCACTACTATTAAGAGATACCTCTGTACTGGAGTGATAGAAATGTTTATAGATTAACAAAACACTGAAGACTCATTCACATCGCACCTGCATTTAGAAGGTGATGTAAAAACACCGTGACCAGATTTCTATCAGTTGAGTGCTGGACAAGCATCTGAAAGGAAGGTCTGTGGTTGCAGTGAACCCACAGCAATCTTCTGACAGGGACTTTCAGTAATGGATGGGTTTTCAACCTGTTAGGTGGAAAGATGGTGGTGCTTATTTATTTTGGAGTGGTAGAGCCTTGACTCCTCGATCCTCATGATTCTCAGGCATACAGTCAGGGCAGAAGACTTACTCTACTGTCACTAATGTAGAATTTATATTATCACCTGTGGCCACAGCATTTATTCTTGCAATTGTGTTGGGAAGTGATCCTCAATCATTCCAAGCATCTTAGCTAAGCACTGTAAAATAACAGTCAGCAGATTCTCTGCCAGTTTTTCCCTGATGTAACTCTAACTTGAGCTGCTTTTGGCACTGACCTTTTCCATTACTTGCAAACAAGGTCGGCATTCTTTGTGGGCCTTTTACATTACACCTCTATAGATCAGTATGCCTGTGGTTTTGCCACCTAACGTCTGCCACATTGGCAATAACTATGCTCTTGGAGCCTAAGAATGGAGCTTTATCAAGTGGTGAAATTGAGGAATATGTCTTTTTTTATGGTCACTTTCCAAACACACTTCTTGGCCAGGTCTCCCTAGGCTTCTACCATTAGAGACTCTCTGCACCCAAGGAGACTAAAAGAAGCTAAATGTTACTACAGAACTTGCCGTATCAACAACAGTCTAATGGATTGCACACTCTGCTGGACCCCAATTCTCCTCAAACTGAAAACAGTGGCAGAACTCCAGCACTATCTGTTTGTGAGGAAGGGCAAGACTCATAGGATGCCCTGCACAAGCTTGTCAGTCACTTGTCTGAGATAATGAAGTATGCCATTTGTCCCTACTGATCTCTCTGTCAACACAGAAAGCAGCAAAGTAAGGCGCACTGTAACAAACCAGTAGAAGTGAAGACCTTTTCTCACCATCCTCAACAGTATCCACAAAATATACCGGAACTGCTCCAGGTGTCAGGAGTTTCCATCTGACATTGGAAGTTTAAGGAGTTTCTCATGATCTGGAATGCTTAGCAGGATATGTATCTGCAGGAATGGAGACATTTAACATTTGTAATCATTTGAATCCTTCTGCCTCTGCAGATCAAATCTGTCATTTGCAGTCTAGATGACTCCATGGAAACATCACCACTTGTGTCACGTGCATTTTCTCATTGTTCTGTGTTTTCAGCATACCTTGTCCAGACTCTTTTAATAGCCTGCTCTCCATTATACCAACACCCACTATAACATTAAGCCTGGTATTCACTGTTTGCAGTTCATGCTTTTCTCTCATAGCATCATTCACATCAAACAGGCAGCAAGGCAGGAGGTACAGTACACGAAATAGCTTGGTAAAGAAATGCAGACCTTAGAAGCTTATAAGATGCCTAATAGTACTTCTGATTCAAAAGCTGAAAGTTGCCTTAGCTCCACACATACAACATTAACATTAAATAAACCTATTAAAAGGTGGTATTAATTGTGACAGTTTGATGCCTTTCAACAATCATTCAAGATCACCATTTCAGATCACTTCAAGATTTAATCATTCCAGATCACCATTTCAGATCAAGATTTAGTCATTCCAGATCACCATTTCAGATCATTTCAAGATTTAATCATTCCAGATCACCATTTCAGATCACTTCAAGATTTAGTCATTCCAGATGACCATTTCAGATCCATTCCAGATGACCATTTCAGATCATTTCAAGATTTAATCATTCCAGATCACCATTTCAGATCAAGATTTAGTCATTCCAGATCACCATTTCAGATCATTTCAAGATTTAGTCATTCCAGATCACCATTTCAGATCACTTCAAGATTTAGTCATTCCAGATGACCATTTCAGATCATTTCAAGATTTAATCATTCCAGATCACCATTTCAGATCATTTCAAGATTTAATCATTCCAGATCACCATTTCAGATCATTTCAACATATGTGTATATATCACTGCTATCTCACAGGCTTCATAAAAGTGGTCCTTGATATTCCAGCTACCAACATTTGTTAATATGATTTGAAAAAACACATGATGCATTAAAGAAATAAAGGACAATGAGCCAATGTTTGTCAAACCTCAGAGCATCATCAGTCACACAACAGATGCAGTTAAGTCACAGTATTTTACCCTGAAGCATGCTATTGCTGATCCTCTGTCTAAGCAAGAAAGCTAAGCTCAGAAGTTGGATGCAGTCCAAATCTTCACAGTTTTAAATAAACTTCTTCTCTGTTTTGCCCTATTATTCAATAAAATGTTCCCAAAACAATGGGTTTTCAAGCTATAAACAAGTTAGGCATTTAAATAATTAAGTTTGAATGGAGGAACAGAAAACATGTTAAAGGCTTGTGTCTGAAGTCAATGAAGCTAAGAGTAATTCAAAGTTTTAGCACTCAGAGGAACTCCAAGCTCCTAAACAAGATCAAGGTGCACTTAGGCTAAATGATCCACAAGAATAGTCCTGCAGGGTTTCTGTCCAGGTCTGCAATAGGCAGTATAGCAGTATGGGGTGGGAAACCCTAAAATCTTACACATTTGCAATTCTTGCAGCCAAAAAGACTTAGATAATTTATTAGAATTTTTTCCTTGTGTTATTTTCCCATCCTCTTCTTTGTTCCAATATAGAGATCATGTTGCTGGGATGTACCCAGAGCTGAAGAATAGCTCTGACTGCCTCTTTGATCCCCAGAGTGAACATGTACTTCTACTGGACTCTGACCAGTGTCAGAGAAACCACAGAACTATTTAGACATTTTCTGAGAGATAATCCATTAGTCTGGAGACTGCACTGAAGAGAGAAGCCTCTCCTAGGAACCTCATATCTCCATTCCATCAAACTGCCTGTCATCAAAGCCTGGGAGAGCGGCAGTGCCAAGCCACAGCCATGCGTTCACTTGAAGGCAGAAATAAGGCAAGGCAAGATAAGATGACACAAGCCTTTTATGAACTATCAAAGGAGTGTGTGGTGCAGCATTTCTTAAGCATGGCTTGCAATTGCATAGGGGATGGAATGAGAATCTGCTCTGTTTGCAGCGAAAGAAAGTTTACCCCGCTGGGACAATCTGCATAAATTCTTATGCGCAGCAGAAGAACCACATTAAGGACCTCAACTTGGCCCTCCACAACACAAGGTGCTGTGCTGGCAGCTGGCACAGAGATGAGAGTCACTGCAGGGCAAATTTCAGCTGTGGTAGGTATTTGCCTATCTAGCATCTAAGGATCTGGGCAAAGCATCTGCACACAAATATGTACCTCGGGAAAGAGAAGAGGGAGAAAAGCACTAGTTCCTCCTAATGCATGTAGCAGTCATTTGGGAAATCCCCCCAAGGACTCTGCTCTGAAAATTATTGGGCAAATGTGTCTGAGAATGTGAATTTCAAGAGTGCTGTTAGAAGTGAGACTGCATCCATCAAAAGGAGCTGGTTTCCTGTTTCTGTTCTCCTTGCCTTTCATTTTTCAGATGTGTAAGCTAGATAATGAAAAGCCATTCCAGACCATAGCTGAGATGAGGTAAGGTTGTTATCTATTTGAAGGAGAATCATTTTTCATTGTCTGCTGGTATAAACGGGTAGAGACTTTTTTTGCTTTCCCCTCACATCCAACTGACATAAAAATCTTACCATTCTCCAAAGAGCAGTATGGAATTTATCCTTTCCATTTCCTCTAGCCCAGAATGAAATCAGTGGGGATTGGTGACTATAGCTAAGCTTTTCCTTGAAAATCTAGTGCACAAATTTCATGTTAAGTCGTATTTATGCCGTTTCATATTTTTATTCTTTATCCTTTTTCATTTCCTTCTCTCCTCATCAGTTATGCAATACATGCAGGGTGTAAATTAACCTAAAGAAAACAACTATCTCATCTCAAACTTTGCCTTTTCTTATGATAGAAAGATTGATCGAATTGAGACCAGGATCTCAATTTCATGTCATATGTAAAGATGGCTCTAGGAACCCAGGTGGTGCCCACTAAGTTATAAGAATGGGTCTGCTCCTCAGTGTATCACTGACATTTTCTACACCTTTGAAAGTATCACCCAGACAACTGCTGAACGATGTACAATTACTTGAGAGAAAAAGCGATTGAAGAAGCGTCGTGTTTCATGGTCATTGTGCATTTCCTAATTCTCTGGGCCTTCCTCTAATCACTCTTAGAATCATAGAATCATAGAATCATAGAATCATAGAATGGTAAGGTTGGAAGGGAACTCAAGGATCATCTAGATCCAACCCCCTGCCATAGGCAGGGACACCTCCCACTAGTACAGCTCACTCAAGGCCTCCTCCAACCTGGCCTTGAACACCTCCAGGGAGGGAGCAGCCACAACCTCCCTGGGCAACCTGTGCCAGTGTCTCACCACCCTCACTGGAAAGAACTTCCTCCTAACATCCAGTCTAAATCTCCCCTCTGCCAGTTTAAACCCATTGCCCCTTGCCCTGTCATTGCAAGACCTTGTAAATAATCCCTCCCCAGCCTTCCTGTAGGCCCCCTTCAGATCCTGGAAGGCTACTCTAAGGTCTCCTGGAAGCCTTCTCTTCTCCAGGCTGCAGAGCCCCAACTCTCTCAGCCTGTCCTCATAGGAGAGCTGCTCCAGCCCTCTGAGACTCTTTTTAACTCACAAGTCTTTAGGAATCCAGACTACACTCAGCAAACCAGCCCACTGCTTTGAGATCATGCAAATAAAGATCTCTCACCATTAACAGGCAACTGAACCAATTTCATATTGCCAGGTGTAAAAAAATCCTCATTTTGGCACGCCCAGAACCATTATGTGAGCTAAATTCACACTCATTTCACAGCACCAATCTTCCTGAAGAAGACCTTTGCATCTGAAACAAGATGACTGCAGATTTTTGTGAAAAATCCAAACACCATTGCAATAGAAAACTGTATAGAAAAGTCCTCTTCTCTAAGGAATGATTACTCACCTCATTCCTCAAGCTACCGATGTGAATTTCTCAAGCTGCTCAGGCTGTTTTCAGAGTTGAATTGTACTTTGGACTTCTAAAATTTACATAGACTCGTTTTTCAGGGAAAATGTATTTGTGGATTAATGAGCCAATGGCTGGCTGCCGCAGGCCCTGAGTGAAATGGATGTGCCATGTGCACTCTTCTGCTTCTCATTCCTGGATAAGGCCACTGTGTTTAACCACGCTCACATCACGCAGCTTTATGGGAAAACCAGGTAGCAGTTTTGAACTGAACTCCTCAAAAGCTTTGAGGTTTGATATTTCTGTTGGTTTGTTGTTGTTTGGGGTTTTTTTCAGTTACTGTAAAAGTTGTTACAAGAACAAAGATTAAGATTATTTAAAATAGAAATGTGTAAATATTTTAATCCCAAATTTAAACTGGGCAGGGGGCCAAAAGTGCTACTGACTGCAATGGGAAAGAGAAATTTGAACAGTGTAAGAGGGACAGGGATCTGCTTGAGAGAGTTCAGCAGAGGGCTACCAGGATGATGAGGGGACTGGAGCACTGCCTCATGAGGAGAGGTTGAGGGACCTGGGGCTTCTTAGTCTGAAGAAGAGAAGACTGAGAGGGGATCTAATAAATGTTTATAAATATCTGAAGGCTGGGGTTCAGGAGAGGGGGGGCAGTCTCTGCTCACTTGATCCCTGGGATAGGACAAGGAGCAATGGATGTAAGCTGCATCACAGGAGGTTCCACCTCAACACAAGGGGGAACTTCTTTACTGGAAGGGTCACAGAGCACTGGAACAGGCTCCCCAGAGAGGTTGTGGAGTCTCCTTCTCTGGAGATTTTCAAGGCCTGTCTGGATGTGTTCCTGTGTGACCTGAGCTAGATTGTCTGGTCCTGCTCTGGCAGGGGGATTGGACTCACTCTCTTTGGGTCCCTTCCAACCCCTAGCATCCTGTGATCCTGTGATGCTGTGAAATGCTTGGTTTTCCTTTAAAAAGTGCCTTTTATGAAGCAGCCTAATTCTGGGCTTCCTTTTGGACTTCTGCAAGTGTCATACATCCTTTCACAATCCATGAGCAGAGGGGGAAGTTTTGATCAGCTCCAAACACGGTCTAAATAAATTCACCCAGTGAGTCCTACAGCCAGCCTAACAACAAGGCAAACATCTAGGGAAATACCCCTGTACAGCCCAGAGTCCAGACACTGATTTACAACATGAAAAGCCAAGGGGATTCTCAATCCTTCACATCAGGACATGGTTCTCAAGAGCTACTTTGTGCCTGCACAGCAGTCTTGCCCTTCCCCTTTCAATATCCAACATTACAAAAGGCTCTCCAGTGCTAGTCCTACAGCTTGCAACTGATCATCTTCCAGTACAGATTGCCTGAAAACAGTGTGATGCAGCAAGAAGCTGCAGAGCTATCCCTTAGCAAGTGCAAAGTTAATAAATATTGTAACTGGCAAGAGTTTTCCTAAAGTCTCATTGCCTCAGCTCTGCTTAGGACTGGCACAGATCCTTGCAGCTGCAGATCTACACGGCAGTGCAGATCTGGCACACCACAGTTTTGCTAAGTCAAGTATTGTTAAATTACACAACATTAATTTATTTGATTCCACTTGTCATTACACAAATGGCCACTTTTTGGAACAGTGACTTGCAGCAGGACTCCATCATCTCATAGATTTTCTCAGGACAAAGAAGTAAAAACACAATGTCCTCTGCAGCTTTTGCACAGAGATTTGCTTTGGCACAGCACTTCCTTCCTCAGTCCCTGCCAAATGGCAGAATGTTTGGAGAGAGAACATTTCATTCTTCACCATAAAAACAAAGCAATACAGAAACAAAGGAGCGGTTAAGGGAGAAAGACCACTATCATCTCACCTAGAGCATACTGTGACAAGGAACAGTTGAATGCAACACAGGCATCCAAATGTGGGGCAGCTTTCCCAACACAAATATGCAGCCCTAAAGAGACTGTCACAGGAGTAAGCCACGGTGGGTTTATTGCTGTTGCTGTTTATTTTCTGTTTTACTAAGATGCTTTGGTCTTTTGGAGCTCACATGGTGATACCTGGGAAAAAAATGATCTTAGAAACAATCACCAGGTTTATATTTCCTTTTCTTTTCAAAGAAGCTAATGTAAAGAAGAGCATCCCTCTGGCCTGCAGGCACCTCTCCAGCCAGCAATTACAATTGAAAAGAATTACAGCTGCAATCTAGCTGAAGAAATTGTCTTATCTGCTCCACGAATGCACCCTTGGGAGGATTCTTAAACGCTGTTTTATATCCCTGGAGAAGAGTAACGCAGAGACAATGATGAAAAAGGCATCTGTTTTAGATGTGTGTCGTTCTAACCACTAACGTGGGCTGTGTGATCTATGCCTGTGGATAGCATGACTACTGCTCATTAAAATTTTATCATAGGTTGCTCCATAGCTTATTCGCTGTGTGGAAGCTCAAACAAAACCCAGAGTCAGTCTGGAACCTCCAGAATAGGTATTTGAAAATGCTGGAGGGATAGGATGTAAAATTTATCCCATTGATGAAAAAAACCTTTCAATTCATCTGACTTCTGCCAGCTATGTCTTCCTGTCTTGAAGCAGCATAGGTATTATTCACCAGTATGGTCTCTCCTAATGACAAGCAGGACAGGAGATACATTCTGAAAATAAGTTTCAAAGAAATCGAACCAGGAAATGTTCAAGAGAATTTTTCACCAACAACTCTTTCAAAAACCATCTCTATTTTTGAAAAGCAAGGTACAACAAAATTATCCTTGGAAGGTCTGAAAGTTTGCAGCCTTGTCTCCAGAATGGGTCAGGTTAAACAGAATCTTCTGACAGAGCCATCTTTCAGCATCTCTGCTCCCTAGTGCTTGATTCTTGTTCCTTGTGCTTTTAAATAAGTGAGACCCCATTGACCTTAAAGAAGTGACCCTAGCCTTAATTCAGTCACATCTGAACTACTGACCACAGATCATTTCAAAAATAGCATTCTTGCATTAGTCCACCCAGTTATACTAAATCTTAAGGCAGATTTAGCTGGCTTAATCCCAAAGCCAAAGAGAAAGTTTGCATATTTGCTTAAACTGGTTGTAAAAACCCGTAAGTCCCAACAGATTTGCTCCTATACATCTAGTCAGTTGTTAGTCAGCCAAAACACATTAAAGCTAGGTGGCACATTCTGGTAAATTTGTCTTATACCTGGGCACAGAGACATAAGTGTCTTCAAACAACCCCCTCAATGTATGCAGAGAGACTGGTTTTACACAGATCATCTTCCAAAAGACAGGGTTTTAAATCATGTTTCCTCTCAGCCCCCAAAAGGCAAGGAGAAACAAGAGCATTCTCATTACATACCCACCTCTAATCCCACACGTCTAGTCAGTAGTGCTAATGATCTTCAAAGGTGTGGATTGTGAATAAGTCTAGACATGCTAGGAAGGTAGTCCTGGGAAGCTGAGTGCTAAAAATTGGCAAGAACTGGTTAAATTAATAAGCTGGTTTGAGATGCACTGAGCACCTGCGTCATTTATTGTCTTCAGCTGAAGGTCTAAGTACTCAGCATCTCTTCAAAACTAGGAGATATACAATAATTCTGGACTGAGAAGCTCACTGCCAAACTAGACCTAACCTCTCAGAGGATATTGGTCTCTCTGTCACTCACCCAAGGAATGAGATGAGAAGCAGCCATAACTGTGTTTGCTCTGCACAATGAAGCATAGCGCAGAGATGTCCTCGCTGGCATCAACCCCTGCTGAAAGGCTGTTGTGGAGATTCAAGTCCAAAAGCCATATAAGTCTGACACTGTGCTCAAGCTCATAAATGAGCCTGTGAGTAGAGCTTTTTAGCCTAGCTTCAGTCCTGTGCTGTCTCAGCTCAGATACTTCCACATGTGACCCCTGCATGAGCTCCCTTGTTGTGGGCACCTCTTCCAAGACATCCCACTTCACACGTGTCTGGTGACCCAGATTGTACAACACAGGAACTGGTAGCAAAGCAATGGAATGCTGCCTTTGAAGATATAGAAAAAAGCCTTTTTTGTTCCCTGTTTACTAAACAAATGGCATGCATACAAAGAGCACAATTCTGTACCTGTGATGAATGAGAAGTATTTTCTAATAACTAGGCTTCCACAGTTTAAGACAGGGGATGTAATCCCCTGCTGCTTTCTGCCTCTGTTCTTGCTTTAATGTACATCCTCTGTCTGAGTTTTCTCTTAAATATTTTTGTGGAAAACAATGACATGAATTCAACTTGATATTTTTGCTGCAAATAATCAAAGACTGTTGGTTTGAGGCACTGTGCTGTAATTCAAGACAGCCTCAGACTATTTCCAAACTCCACCACGTATTTTTTGTATGACCCAGAGGAATCCACAATCTCTTTGTGCCTGTCTTTCCATCCATAAAATCATGAAAATAACATTCCTTTGTCCTCTCTGTGTTACCTTTTTTGGAGTGATTATACAGCAGCTATTGTAACTCAGGTGCAGTTGTTAGGGCTTCTCTAGTGGATAACAGCAGCACGAAACACAAATAAAATCCTTCTCAATGGCCTTTTGTAGGTGTCTGTCACTAAAGTATTATGAAAAAAATGCAGAGAAAGTCAAAGTTTTAATTTTTTTTTTTTTCAAACTAAATTGAGGACCCTGAAACTGACTCATTAAAATGACCTGTGCTTAGTTTCAAATACTTATCCAAAACTACACTGTTAAAAAAACCCTCTTCATCGTAAATACTGGCCAGTGCTGAATTTGTTTTCCAGCTCCATGAAGACAGCAAGATAAGATACACCAGATAAGAAAAGTGAAACTGTAGAAAGAATATTGATTTTGAAACCTAGGAAGAAACAAAAGAAAATGTGATATACCACCCTAGCAGGAAAGGCAGAAGTATCTCAATAGAAGAAGTTTGTCTGTATAGTTTCCTTTAGTCTTCCCAATATCCTGTTGTGAAGTGTTTCACAAAGGGCTACATGTGGCAGCAGCCAACCTCTCACACTTGGCATGTAGCCTACAATCCTCAAGGTGACTTTCATTCATACACACATCAACAAATCCATTAAATTGTTATATTTGCACTTAAAGCAGTCAATTGTGTGTGTTTTCTGTACACAGCCAAATGACACACTTGTGCAAACAACCACAGTTCTACAGATCATTGACACAAAGTCCCTAGATCATTTGAGCAGACATCTTCAATTTATCCTGGCAGCTTCCTGGGATGTGGTTCTATCAGCTACATCCCCTCATGGAGACCTGCTGCTCTTAACTCACCTAGGATTTTCACCAAACCATTTAAGTCCAACTCTCTTGCCTTACTCTCCTACACAAAGAATTTTAAAATGACAGAACCCACCAATGTCATCAGCTAAACCAGAGTTTTAGGACTGAACTAATTCAAATTATATGATACCTCCACTTCATTTAGCTCTCATTCTATTTTTAGGTAAACCATTTCATACAATATTCAAACCACTAAAATCTGATCAAATTAGAAAGTTAAGCACACCATGTGGGAAGCCCGAAAACATGGCTTACATTACCAGGTGAAGTTTATTTCTGTCTCCTTTCCCACTCAGTCATTCTTACCATCTTCTGTTGAGCTACATTCTGCCAAAGATACATGTACCAACCAACAAATATGGAGCAGAAAGCAGCAGTAAGGCCAAGTGAATAAGAGAGAGAAAGAAAATAAATGTCAATATTACCAAATTGACTTGGATCTAATTAGAAGATAGAATTACATCACATTTAAGCAGATTGCAACGTTAGACTGATTTTATTACATTTTATCTGAGTGTTTTGTTTTGAAACAACTCCGTTTTGACAGGTGTTGTGTTAGGCCACAGTAACACAAATCTGTACACTCTGCAGCCTCTTTTCCCTCTTTACTTCTTCCTTGCTCAAAGCAGCACTACTAACTCAGAGCCCATCTGAGGTTTGTTAAGTATAGAAATCCCAGCTCTCAACTGTCTCCTGTCAGACTCTTATTTTTCACTCCTGTAAACTGAGTTCTGCTGGCCAGTGTGCACCTAAAAGACGTATCAGATTTTTCCCACTCCTTCTTTGTATGGTTAGCTGCTCTGCAGCTCTCTTCATGTCTTCTCAAGCCTTTCTTTTGTCTGTCTGCTCTACTTCTCCATGCCTTCTGGGACAAGAAGTCTATTCCACTCTTTGTCAACAACCAAAAGTGGCAAGTAAAGTTTTTTATTCTTTGTTCTTAAAAGCTCTGTTTTAAGAACAGGCCAGGAAAAGGCAGGAAGAAAAGGACCCCTTCCGCAGCTGAACTTCTGAAGTCTGAAGACAAAATCCAAAGACACTCAGAGACAAGTGTGAAGGACTGGACTGGTGGATGATCACAGCCCAGAGTCTTAGGGCTGTGCATATGTAATGCAATACCCATGGGAACAGGTCTGATTTGGACAATGTAAAGCAAAATCATTCAGCCCAGCAGATGTAAGTGATGATGTCAGCTGCAGCACCCCAGAACCACCTCTCAAACTGTCTGAAAATACGAGCAGTGTGCCTCTGATGCACTAGAAATCTCAAAATTAGAAAACTAGAAATCAGCAGAGATCTGAAACTTCAAAGAAAAGAATAAGAGCTCAGTGTCTTTTTGGAAATGAAGATGACTGGTTTGGAATATCCAACTCCTGTTTTTTAATCTGTTGAAGGTTGGTAATACCAAGAACATGTCCTGTTTTACCTACTGTTGAGTTCCTATTTCTTGGTATTTCCCCAGCTTTGTAGTTTCTGCTTTACTTCTTCTCTGTTGGGCTTTCCTCATTGCATCAATGCTGGCATTTTCAAGCCCAGCTGGGGAGCTCTGATTGTCTGCTATGTCCCTGAAAGCAATCATTTACTCCATGAAGAAGGTCAAGTGTTTTCTTTTCTGTCCAAATAAAATGCAAAACATTTTTCTTCCTGAAGAAGTCACAGTCAAAGCGGGAGGAGGGAGAGGGAACTTGCCTCAATATGCAACTAAGTCGAACCTAAAACCTCCAAGGGGAAACCCTCCATGATCACACAACACCCAGAAGCACTCCAGACCAGAAATGAAGCTGCTGTAAGAAGGACAGAGAACTGCAACTAGAAGCAAACAGGCCTTTCAGCTGGTGATGTAAAGCATGAAAAGAAAGATACTCAGGCACGATCCAGAGCCTGCTGAAACCAGACTGCCAGCTTTGGGCTCAGCACATCCAGGCGTTCTTTGCCAAAGAGAATAATGCTGCAGTGCTTTACAAAATCATGAAAAACACAACTAGACATTGCTGATTGTGAGAGATAAAGAGAAGAGAATGGCAATTAACCACACAGAAGAGATCAGCTTCTGTGGGCAAAACAGAAACTCTGTTGCCAGTAGTTTGCTCAAAAATGTGCTAGGGATGTATTTCAGCATCAGGCTACTGGGATTCTGCCACGGCTCCTTTTGGAAATAAAACAGATCAATAACTAAGAAATTACACTCCACATCAGGTTTAGGGGAATTCCTCTCTCTGTGTAGAGGAAAGATATACAATCATCTCCTGCTGATTTGGGATTTCTGAACACAGAATGAAATGCCACTCATATCATAATACTTACATAGTGGAATTACTGTTTAGTGTCATTTTGGAGCACACGAGGATGGTATTAACAACACAGGCACTGCAACTGGCTAAGCTCCATTTGAAGTTTTTCTTTTAAGCTGTCTAACAGTGACAGAGTGTTTCATAATAATTAGCAGCATAAAGCAAATGAGAGTCCACGGAACAGGTTCGGGATAGGTGAGGAACTGAAAATAACCCAGCTTGATGTGCAGTCATTACTTACGTAAGATTCCTCCCCACAAACTACAACAACATACAAGATTTTCAGAAGGAAAAATGGAAATGCAATTGTCACTTATGGATAAATGTGTTTTGGTTTTAAAAGAGCCTGAATGACTGTAAGGGATTATGGCAAATCAGATTGCAGCTGTAGTACTGAAAGAGCTCTAGCTGCAGCGTTCTAGATTATAAATTACGTTTGATTTCATTTTTATCATTCTGAATGGATTATGATTGAAATGAGGATGTAAAGTAATTGCCCATGCATGCCGTGCACCACCCTCCCCCGCCCCTCCAATCGCTTGTAAACAAAACAAGGTAACGCAAGAGAATGTTCCAGGAGGCAAAGTTAGTCAATGAAAAATGCACCCTTTTATCAGAGCCTCTCATCGTTCTGTATTCTTTTCCAGCCAGTATCTGCAGTGTGTTCCACAAGCAGGAGAGTCACTGTCTGCAGCTATGGGTTAGGGAAGCTAATTAGTATGTTTCTCCAATAAAAACTTCTGAAGAAATCCATTCAATTGCCACCTGTTTTGTACTCATTTACTCCCATCTTCATTTTTAGAAAACTCTGCCATGCCCTGTAAATACACAGACATATTCATGAAACCCACCTGCTCCCTTTACTTCACAATAGAACTGATTTGGCATGTCTCTTCTGTTCTATTTGGAGGTGTCACCATGCTCCGTACATTTCATGATAAACACCTTCAAAAACTGTGTGGCTTTCTGTTTGCTTTGCATGCAGAGAGGGGAGAGGGTTTGCTACTCAGATGAGAGCTGGGCTGCCAGCTGATTGACAGCGTAATAAAACACCCCAATCTTTCTTTGTAATCTCACACAAAATAATGTAAGTTTGCATTACTTCACCAAAATGAAATCTGTGACTCTTGACACTGCTGTCACCACTGCCACATGCAGGCAGCATACTTTGTGTCTGGGAGGTCTGGCACTCACCAGCATGCCTCTGATTTCACAGTATCACAGTATCACCAAGGCTGGAAGAGACCTCAAAGATCATCAAGTCCAACCCATCACCACAGACCTCAAGTCTAGACCATGGCACCAAGTGCCACATCCAAACCCGCCTTGAACACCTCCAGGGACGGTGACTCCACCACCTCCCTGGGCAGCCCATTCCAGCAGCCAATGACTCTCTCAGTCAAGAACTTTATCCTCACCTCCAGCCTAAACTTGCCCTGGCATATCTTGAGTCTGTGTCCTCTTGTTCTGGTGCTGGTTACCTGAGAGAAGAAAGTAATCTCCTCCTGGCTACAACCACCCTTCAGGTAGTTGTAGACAGCAAGAAGGTCCCCCCTGAGCCTCCTCTTCTCCAGGCTAAACAATCCCAGTTCCCTCAGCCTCTCTTCATAGGGCTTGTGCTTGAGGCCTCTCCCCAGCCTCGTTGCCCTTCTCTGGACACGTTCAAGTACGTCAATGAACTTGAGGTTTGGTAACATAGGGACAAATAGCCATTATTAATACAAATATTTACTAATTAACATCAGAGGAGAAAAAGCACAGGAGAGAGGATGCCTACTCATTAGACTCCAGCCTGATTACTGAATACCAATGATAAGTATGAAAAAAAAAAGGCAGCTTTCAGTAAGAAAGTGTCAAGGACGTATTTGGATACACAGTGCAAAACACACAGGAGGAGTACAGGAGTACAGAGGTAAGGTTTAACAGCAAAAAGATCAAACTGAAAGAGATGGCAGAAAGCCATCACTAGTGATTGCCTCTATATTTGTCATCCCCTTTTCTCCAACTCCTAGGCACCATCCAACTCAAACCAGCTGTCACTACAGGAGCTAGCTGTTGCACATGTCTGTGTCTTCTCCACATCAGCAAAGTCAAGTAAAGACACTTGGTGGACAAAGGCATCACTATTTTTCTCTGAAGTCAGAGAGCAAATAGAACATCTAAGGACCTGGGACTGTCAGAGGCAGGGCTCAAAACCACAAGTAGAAAAGTGAGTTAGCTCACAGGACCTTTTGATAAGGGATGGTCTGCAATTTAAAGTAACCTGAGAAGCCGTAGGTTGGGTGATCTGGGATCCAACTTCTTTGATAAAGAAATTAACATATTAAAGTCCTTCAGACTTGCTAATAAGGAAAAAAGTAACCTTCTCCCACTTTCCTTTTACTATATCAGTCCTGGGAGTCCTACACATTACTGCAGCACTGGCAACTTCATAGAAATACCAGCATTGCACACATGCACTTGAAATCAAGAAGCTCTTCCATTCTCAGGAAGACTTTCCCAGCTACCTACAAATTACTGATCTGTAATGCTTAGCAGAACATTTGTCCATTTCTGTTAAAACAAGCAGCAAAAAAATTAAATTAATTCCAGAGCAAAGGTTTTTTGGTTTTGTTTTTTTTTTTTTCAAGTAAAATTACTGTTACATACATTTATTTACTTGCTGTGTAGGATTCCATGACTCATGTTTGTTTTGATGCCACAGTTTAACATATCATTTTGATCATAGCTCAACCCATGCAATCCCACATGTGTATAGTGATTAATAAAAAGAGCCTTGAGACGGAACAAGTATGAACATGTTAACAGAATAGATGGAAAGATCTATGGCTATGTGAGAAAAGCATTTATATGACAGAACAGACATTTTATTTGCCTCAGTAACTAAGATTTTCATATCTTCTAATTGCTAGAATTCTTATTTGGAGAGTACAGCCTGAGTTGAATCTGCTGCTGATATTCAACACCATGCTGCCATCATGCCAGCTTCAAAATGGAAGCACTGGCTGGAGCAAAGTGTCATGGGGCTTGAAGTTCAGACTGTAACATGAGATGCTCAAAAAACTCCTTTCAAGAACTTGAAATGCCCCACCTAATTAATGATAGCCACATCTCCAGTCAAAGAGAGAGGATGGACTTCTTGTTCAAAGAGCAGGCTGCTGGGTGAGGTAAGGGCAATTCCATGTTCAAACTAACTGTACAGCAGCAGTTAAGTGGCTAGAGGTACAACCCAAATCGAAAGCCATCTTTCCCTGGACTTCAGGCACATTTTGAATCAGTCAATAAATCTCTCCAAGTTTCACTTCTCTATCTATGAAATGCATTTACAAGAAATAGTCCCTCTACAGGAAGGCTGGGGAGGGACTATTTTGAAGGTCTTGCAATGACAGGACAAGGGGCAATGGGTTTAAACTGGCAGAGGGGAGATTTAGACTGGATGTTAGCAGGAAGTTTTTTCCAGTGAGGGTGGTGAGGCACTGGCACAGGTTACCCAGGGAGGTTGTGGCTGCTCCCTCCCTGGAGGTGTTCAGGGCCAGGTTGGAGAAGGCCTTGAGTGAGCTGTACTAGTGGGAGGTGTCCCTGCCTATGGCAGGGGGTTGGAACTAGATGATCCTTGAGGTCCCTTCCAATCTTACCATTCTATGATTCTATAAAATTCCACCATACACGTTAAGATTGTGCAGAATCAGACCTATGGAAGGACACCTTCCAAGAAAACCATGACTAAACATAAGGCCATACTTTTCACAAGACACTGAATAAGAAGTGCACAACTACACACATTTTTTGATCATTTGTATTAGCAAGACTTAGAGTGCTTTCTAATATTTTTGCCTCTCCATATATTTCTTGCTGTAACAATGTTCATCCAAATATCATATGAATACAGTTCCACTTCTTTATCAGGGCTTTACTCTCACCAAGGGTGGTCTTACACTGCAAAACTAATGCTTCTACTATGACACTTTGCACACCACAGAAAAGCAGTGGTGCAAGGCAGCCCAAGGAGACAGAGGTAGCAATCCACTGCACTGTAAAATTAATAGTGCAGTGGTGTGAGAAACCTCCCAATTTGGAGATCATGGTAGGAGCTGCTACATAACAACAGGGTATATATCATACAGCATAAAGTGGACACCCCCACCCCACCCCATTTTTTGTGTAAAATTATCCCATGTCTTGATTGTTAAAGTTGACTATTAGGAGTTTGCTCTCAGTGAATTCTTTTCCTTAGCAATAGGCTTAATGTTTGGTTACTGTGTTCTGTGTTGTGCTATGCCCTGTGATTTATCTGTTAATATGTCTCCATATCAGTCCTTCTCATCAATAGAGTTCAATGCTAGAAGGCTGCCACATGAGACAATTGGGAGTGAGGTGAAGGAGAATGTGAGGCATGTCCACTTTTATCAGAATTCAAATCACATTAAATCTTGTTCTATTGCATCTTCTCATAGCTTTACCCTTCAAGCTGCAAAAGCTTTGCAAATGCATGCAAATAAAGACACAGATTCAGTACAGCTACTGTTCTTTTTTATTATTAATATTTATTTATTAAAGAGGGAGGCAAAAAATATATTCACACAGTCCTACAGAAAGCCTGAGCATGCTATTCTCTGTTGAAGGTACTGCTGAGGAGCAGTAACACATCTGTCTGCTTTACATTCTTCTGTAGCCCCACCACCACAGTATCTGATATCCTTACAGTATGCCTGTAAGGCTGGAAACCCTGCTTTCACCACTTTCCAGACAGAATCAGAAGAGGAAGTGATTTCCTCAAATCACATGTGAAATCTGTAAGAAACAAGGAATTAAACCCAAGGCTCTTCAGTCTTACTTTATCTCAGAGTGAATTATTGTACTGTAAAGACCTAACCACAGATGGGTTCATAGCACATTGACTATCTCTGGGCATCAATGAGAAGTGCTTTAGCAAAATTATTTCCTACAGGTTCTAGATAAAATGACACCAGACTTCTCTGGTTCTTTAATAACCTAATAAAAGGAGTCATATTAGTTACTGATGCCGTGAGCTTTATGTCATTTACAGAGTAAACTGAGCACTGGAAATGTTGTGGAGTTTCAGCAACATCTTAATCAAAAACTTCAACTTTGATTTGCCTTTGAACCAAAGAGGAAAACCAAGTTCAACTGTAACAGATGTGTGAGTTGAAAAGACCTTGGAACATCACTAGCACATCAGCATTTCTGCTTCAACTGGAACAGCTCTGTTATGGAAGATGCCTACCTCCTGCGGCAATGTTGTCTGAATACTAAAAGTGTGAACTAGAAGGTGGCCTGATACAGCCCATTCTTGTGACATGCACATTTCACTCAGATAATGCTGCCCCTTCCACTGATGCGGTAGCTGCTAACAGTGATGGCAAGGAAAGCTACAGAGTATCAGCTCAAGAGGAGTCAGATAACTGCCATTTTGGTCATACAAAGGTCTGCCTTGAACAGGAATCTAGGAAGCACAAAGGTAGCCCATCACAGGCTTGATTCCCATGAACTGGGTGACACTGGGCTAGAAGGGCAGCTAACAGCATCACTCAAACTGATTATGAAACTGGAATCATAGAATCATAGAATGAATCATAGAATGGTAAGGTTGGAAGGGACCTCAAGGATCAGCTAGTTCCAACCCCCTGCCATAGGCAGGGACACCTCCCACTAGTACAGCTCACTCAAGGCCTCCTCCAACCTGGCCCTGAACACCTCCAGGGAAGGAGCAGCCACAACCTCCCTGGGCAACCTGTGCCAGTGTCTCACCACCTTCATTGCAAAGAACTTCCTCCTAACATCCAGTCTAAATCTCCCCTCTGCCAGTTCAAACCCATTGCCCCTTGTCCTGGCATTGCAAGACCTTGTCAATAGTCCCTCCCCAGCCTTCCTGTAGCCCCCTTCAGATCCTGGAAGGCTACTCTAAGGTCTCCTGGAAGCCTTCTCTTCTCCAGGCTGCAGAGCCCCAACTCTCTCAGCCTGTCCTCACAGCAGAGCTGCTGCAGCCCTCTGAGCATCTTGGTGGCCTCCTCTGGACCCACTCCAACACTTCCATGTCCTTCCTGTGCTGAGGGCTCCAGAACTGCACACAGGACTCCAGGTGGGGTCTGAGGAGAGCAGAGCAAAGGGGCAGAATCCCCTCCCTTGCCCTGCTGCCCACACTTCTCTTGATGCAGCCCAGGACTCAGTTGGCTGTCTGGGCTGCATGTGCACACTGCAGGCTCATGTTGAGCTTTTCATCAACACAGACTCCAAGGTCCTTTTCCTCAGGACTGCTCTCAGCCATTCACCACCCAGCCTGGATTTGTGCTTGGGATTGTGCCTACCCAGGTGCAGGACCTTACACTTGGTCTTGTTGAATTTCATGAGGTTGGCCTGTGCCCACCTCTCCAGCCTGTCCAGGTCCCTCTGGATGGATCCCTGCCCTCTAGCAAGTCAACTGTGCCACACAGCTTGGTGTCATCTGCAAACTTGCTGAGAGTGCACTGATTCCTCTGTCCATGTCACTGACAAAGATGTTAAACAGCACTGACCCCTGAAGGACACCCTCAGATGTTCCCTGAGGAATCTCAAAGACTTCCTCGTTTTGTTTCAAATGTCTCTTTCATCCTCCACTAAATTAAGCATAATTTATTGAAATAAGAATGCACATCAATTATTACAGCTAAACTGGAGACCAAGGAATAGATCATAGGAATTGCAGTAATTTAAAACTGTGAACATAAATTTGGCTGTCCTGATCCTCACCCCATCAATGAAGAATCAGCTGAGACTCAGACAGAGGAATGGGTCTGACACTAACACTGGCAGATTTCCAGCAGCTTCGTGTTCTCTGGTATCTTTGGATCTGCCAGTTGACTCCATCTCTAGTGCTAGTGCTCTCATGACAGTGATACCTCACCCCTCTGGAAAGGGGGAATGATAAATGAATTAAGTTTGCCTCCTATTTAATGGTGGGAATAAAACCTAACACTGAGGCTAAGGCAGCTGCTCCTGGCCAGCCTGTGAATGCCTCATGCCCACAGACACGCACTTACACAAGAAAGTGCTGCTTCTGGGACACACCACTGCCAGTGTGAATAACGACTCTGAAAATCTCTACTGGACAAAAATACTAGGCTAAAATAAAGCCTTGTATTTAAAAGTATTAAAAATATGCCAGCATTTTAGACTGTGCTTGTGTGCATGAGCAAAGTCTTGTTCTGGGTTTTTAGAGGAAGACTCTCCATATTTAAAACTGTACTGAGCTTTTATAATGTTTTCAACAAGTTCTGCTCAATGCTGCTCTAAAACCAACTGTTGGACTGTGCCAAGCAACCCACCTTGAAATGTTTCACAGCCATAAATTCAATGCAGCTTTGATGACAGCCAAGGAGGTTTTGAATTGTCAGAAGCCTGTACAGACTTCTGCCTATCTACTTGCTCAGTCAAGCAGACTTCTGGGGTTACCAGCATACATTAGCCACTCCAGTATCTCCAGAGTACCCAGCATCTGAGAAGCCAGAAACCACAAAGATGGAATTCTGTGGTTCTGTGTAATAAGCCATCACCAAACCTTTAAAGAGTCTTGATTTTAAAAAACAGCTGTATCAGATTATTTTAAAACAAACACCTTAATCTTTGTCAACTGAGACACAGCTATGCCTACAGTACAAGCTACAAACAGCCATAGTAGCATTAGAGTTAATAAAGAGAGGCTATTAGTCATTGATATTGATTAAACACAAAAGTAGTTTTCAGGAGTTTATTGTCCAACATTTAGAAAGACTGTATTTGCAGTAGCATGCTTACATATTACTACTACTAAAACTACTGTTTTACACACACTCTCCCCTTTTGGTCATGTAATTAGGTATAAAAATAAACATAAAAGATGCCAGTCAAACCTCAGGAGTGTGTACCTGTGTGTGCTTCCTTTTGACAAGGTTGGTTTCTTCACTTTTCAAGTGTAATTATTATATATCCATGATATCAAAGACAAATTAAAAATCCAGCCACAGTTTTCCCAGTTAGCCACCTTTCCACTCTCCAGAACTTACCATGATGAGGTCTTTCTATCTTACTTGAAAGGGGCCTACTAGAAAGCTGAGGAGGGACTATTTACAAGGGCACATAACACTAGGACAAGGGGTAATGGTGTCAGACTAGCGAAGGGTAGATTTAGATTGGACTTTAGGAAGGAGTTCTTTACTGTAAGTGTGGTGGAACACTGGAACAGGAGGTCCCATGCCTGGAGACAATAAAGGTCAGGTTTGAAGGGGAGCAGTCCAATCTAGTTGGGGATATGCCTGCTAACTGATAGGTGGAGCACTGCTGGATAAGGAATAGGCTGGATGGTTGCATGCAGAAAGTGGTGATCAGCAGCACAATGTCCACCTGGAGACCAGTGCCAAGTGGTGTCCCTCAGGGATCAGTGCTGGCACCAGTGCTGTTTAACATCTTTGTCAGTGACATGGACAGAGGAATGGAGTGCACCCTCAGCAAGTTTGCAGATGACACCAAGCTGTGTGGCACAGTCGACTTGCTAGAGGGCAGGGATCCATCCAGAGGGACCTGGACAGGCTGGAGAGGTGTGCCCAGGCCAACCTCAAGAAATTCAACAAGGCCAAGTGTAAGGTCCTGCACCTGGGTAGGCACAATCCCAAGCACAAATCCAGGCTGGGTGGTGAATGGCTGAGAGCAGTCCTGAGGAAAAGGGCATGGAGGTCTGTGTTGATGATACAGAGATATACAGAGAAATACACTATAGACAGGAATAGTTGCAGAAATATACAAGTTAAAGGTAACACAGAAACACAACTCCCCTCCCAGAAATCAGAGACCCCAGGAGGGGCTCCCAACCACCCTTCCACTTTCTGCCCACCCCTGTACCTTACCCCAAGGTTTGCCTTACGCGCAAGGTAAATTAGGAGGATCGGCCAGGGGGGTTAGAAGGAAAGTGGTTAGTGAAAATTAATCGGCAGAGGAGGCAGAGTCAGAAGCTGCTAGACCGCTCCAAATGCTGTGCTGTGTCCTCAGAGAGAGACAGACAGAGGATGCCTTTTCTATGTTTTGGTTATTTTTTCCAAACAATTTTCCAGCAAGCCTATGAGTGAAATAGACATCACCATGTATTCCTTTCACAGCCTATAGTGTAACTTTCTCTATTAAAATACTCCAGTTAGCCTCAAACCAGCACAAGCTCAACATGAGCCTGCAGTGCGAGTGCAACCCAGACAGCAACCGACTCCTGGGCTGCAGCAAGAGCNAGTTCTGGAGCCCTCAGCACAGGAAGGACATGGAAGTGTTGGAGCGGGTCCAGAGGAGGCCATGAAGATGATCAGAGGGCTGCAGCAGCTCTACTATGAGGACAGGCTGAGAAAGTTTGGGCTCTGTAGCCTGGAAAAGAGAAGGTTTCCAGGAGACCTGATAGTAGCCTTCCAGTATCTGAAGGGGGCCTACAGGAAGGTTGAGGAGGGATTATTGACAAGGTCTTGCAATGACAGGATAAGGGGCAATGGGTTTGAACTGGTAGAGAGAAGATTTAAACTGAATGTTAGGAGGAAGTTGTTTGCAGTAAGGGTGGTGAGACACTGGCACAGGTTGCCCAAGGAGGTTGTGGCTGTTCCCTCCCTGGAGGTGTTCAAGGCCAAGCTGGATGAGGCCTTGAGTGGGCTGTACTAGTGGGAGGTGTCCCTGCCTATGGCAGGGGGTTGGAAGTACATGATCCTTGAAGTCCCTTCCAACCTTACCATTCTAGGATTCTATGATTACATAAGATGATCTTTGAAGGTCCCTTCCAACTCAATGCATTCTGTGATTCTATGATGCTGCAGTACACAGCATAGCTGCTTTCCATGAATAACCAATCCCCAAATATTTTAACTAGGATCAGTCTTAGTTTTAGTCTGCTTTTACCATAAATGGCTATTTTGACATATATATCTGTATGCAAATGTGTGCACATCTAACACACTTGCATGTGTGTAAAACAGGTAAGTACAACACATCCATCCTACATGTGAACTTATACACACATATTACATCAGCTATGAAGTTCAGAGCCTGAGCTACATGGAGGTTTGTGGATGGCTGCTACCTTCCATCACTGCTCTCTCTGAAGACTGTATCTGGTATGATGCTGGTCCCAAACCAAACGAGGTCAGATTAGTTGATCTGTTACCACTCTCCACCATTCTGATTGCCCTTTATTTGAAGAACTGAAAAGCATTTGGAGGATGTCATTCTTCTAGCTCGGCCAGTCTACATTCAACACAGAAAGAAATGGCTATCCTAGAGCTGTAAAGAGAGGAGAAAGAGACCTGGTGGTACTCAAGTGAGTGAAGACACCAAGAGCGCACAGGTTTGAGTTTTCAGAGAAGAGGAGCTGGAGTTTCATCCTGCCAGGAACGCCAGCTCTCAGCACAATGAGAGGTAACAGCTCGGAAGATGCAGCTATTGTAACAAAATGGAAAATGCTAAAATGTTCCTGGGGATGGTTGCTCAGGCTGACTTACAAAACACCAGATAGTCACAAAGAGATTTGCAACTGTCCAAGGCAGACTTTTGTCAAAGGTTTTATGTTAAAAAAAAAAAAAAAAAAAAAAAAAAGGAGGAAAAGAAAGAACCAATTGTTAAAACTGAAGCTATACAAATTCAGATTAGAAATAAGGCACATGCTATTAAGAGTGAGGTTAATTAATCATGGGAGAAACATGCCCATGTTGTGGTGGATTTCCCAACACTGGATAACTTAAAGAACAACATGCACTGTTTTTCTAAGGCATATGGTCTCCTTCCAACAATAAGCAAAGTCAGTGGATACGAGGCAAAATAGAAGGGAGTTGTATGACCTGTGTTATGCAGGAGATTAAACTTGCTGATCCAAGCAGCCATTCTTAATTTAAACTTTGTGGGAAAAGGGATGGTTTCACAATGTGCAATTAATCAACATCTATTTACTGAATTGACATGAAACTTTTCTATACAGGACACCATAAAATACCATTACTGAATGAGGCACATTGTTTTCCATAAAGGAAGTTTCTTTTCAGTGAAATGTATTGGATTTTTTTTTTTCCCTGAAACTTTTAAGAAACTGCAAAAAGTTCACAAAAGAAGAAAATTCTCCATCGAGTAAGAAGTGAATTTTCAGCTGGATAATACAAGACTTAAAAAAAAAAAAAACATAAACACAAAAGAACAACAATGACAACAACATTTTTTTTGCAAAGGAAGTCGTATTTTACCAGAGAAAAATATGAATGAATAATGGAGCAATACTTGATTAAATCCAGTACAGTAAAGAAGCAACAAAATGGGCAGAATAACATATGCAGGGCAGAGCATCTGTATGCCATCTTGCCATAAATATCACCCAAATAAAACCTTAAAGGGGCAGTGGAAATGGGTGAAGAAGTGTGAAAGACAATTGGTGACAGATATATTTTTTTTAAGAGTTATAGTATGTATAAAACAGCAGCTCTGCTGGAGGACAGAAGAGATTCATCCTGAAGCTATGTGCAGATAGAACTTACGAAAAGCAGGAGGCACAACTGTCAGGAAAAGCTGCAGCCTAAGTGTTTAAGACAGGTGAGATGTTATCAAGCAGATAAAGCAAAAGAAATGGGTGAAAGGCATGACAAGACATCTGAGAGGGTGACAGCATAATCTGCTGCAAGGGTTGGTGACATAGGAGAGAGGCAGTAAGCCTACCACTAGATCACTATGTACTCATTTTCAGTATGTCTGTTTGGTTTGGAAGACAACAAAATCAGATTTTTAACAATTCATCTTGCACTGTATCAATCAATTTACAAAGTCCATGGAGAGGCAGGTTGATAGATCCTTCGATAACATTCGGCCATCACGACTCAGCCTGAGTCAGTATCTTACTGCAGGGACATCCACACTGATTTTCAAGAGGCTGTAATACAATGTCAAAGGACAAAACTTATCACCAGTTTGGTTTAACCACAGCTGTGTTTGGAGGGAGAGCAGAGGGTATTCACCCAAAAGTACTCTGCTACAACTTATTTGGCAATGTGGAAAACAAAATCTCCACTCCTTGTCTGAGGTAGAAGAAGAAAATGCACTGCTTCATAAAGTGAGGGTAAAGCGTTTCATTGCTTCTCTGGTAGAAGAAAAGGAAGCAGGATTAGGTCCTGTGCCTGGAGCAGCACTCACACTGAAAGAAATTGTGAAGTTATAACCTAGTTCTACCAAGTAGCAAATGGATTTTGGTTTTCATTAAAAAGAGAGATACTTGATCAACTTTTTAAGCTTCTTATTAAATACCATCCACTTGTCAGAAGAATAATATTTCATAGAATCATAGAATGGTAAGGTTGGAAGGGACCTCAAGGATCATCTAGT
>VWZE01000823.1:244937-257515 GCA_013396675.1 Eubucco bourcierii
TAACATCCAGTCTAAATCTTCCCTCTGCCAGTTTAAACCCATTGCCCCTTGTCCTGTCATTGCAAGACCTTGTAAATAATCCCTCCCCAGCCTTCCTGTAGGCCCCCTTCAGATATTGGAAGGCTACTATCAGGTCCCCTCGAAGTCTTCTCTTCTCCAGGTTGCAGAGCCCCAACTCTCTCAGCCTGTCCTCATAGCAGAGCTGCTGCAGCCCTCTGAGCATTTTCATGGTCTCCTCTGGACCCGCTCCAACACTCCCATGTCCTTCCTGTGCTGAAGGTTCCAGAACTGCACACAGGACTGCAGGTGGAGTTACCACTCGCCATGTTATCTGAACAGCTTAATTTTATGCCACAAGAAACACTTGCATCTGCTGATTAAGATCTGCTATTTCCACTTAGCACCTCATGGCAGAAGTTACCTGGAGCTATAAGAGGCAGAGAATTTCTTTTAATAAAATATTAATATGAATTAATTCAGTGGTAGTAGTAATTGTTACTGAGTTAATTCTTTGAAACTCCAGTTTTAATTCACCATCCCAGTTCTTTATTACTGACATTTTACAGACCTCATGAATTATAGCAAAATCTCTGCAGAACAGAAAGATGTGCTGGGTGAATCACTTCTCCTCTTTGCAAAAACCCAATCTGCTGTGTTTACAAAATTGTACCTGATGCTTCAATGTGTCATCTGAAAGCCACAAAATCTGTTCTGCAGTTTGAAATAAGATTTCCTATTTTAATGTAAATATGAGTAATGATCTGTAAACACTGCAGCTTTGTGTAATTAGAAGAACTACAGAAGTTCTATAGTAGTTTAGAAGGGGTTTAAGTATATTGCACAGGGCAGCAACAAGTTTGTCCCTGACACTCATTTCTTTCTCTGTCTCTTCCCTTCTCCCATTATCTGGTTATGCACAAATACAGAAAGGGGAGCATAGTATCACAGTATCACCAAGGATCACCTCAAAGATCATCAAGTCCAACCCATCACCACAGACCTCAAGACCAGACCATGGCACCAAGTGCCACATCCAAACCCGCTTTGAACACCTCCAGGGACGGTGACTCCACCACCTCTCTGGGCAGTCCACTCCAGCAGTCAATGACTCTCTCAGTCAAGAATTTTCTCCTCACCTCCAGCCTAAACTTTCCTTGGCACAGTTTGAGACTGTGTCCTCTTGTTCTGTCACTGGTTGCCTGAGAGAAGAAGGTAACCTCCTCCTGGCCACAACCACCCTTCAGGTAGTTGTAGACAGCAAGAAGGTCTCCCCTGAGCCTCCTCTTCTCCAGGCTAACCAATCCCAGCTCCCTCAGCCTCTCTCCATAGGGCTGTGCTCGAGGCCTCTCACCAGCCTCGTTGCCCTTCTCTGGACATGCTCAAGCACCTCAATGGCCTTCTTAAATTGACAGGTCCAGAACTGGACACAGGACTCAAGGTGTGGTCTAACCACTGCAGAGTACAGGGGGAGAATGACCTCCCTGCTCCTGCTGGTCACACTATTGCTGATGCAGGCCAGGATGCCATTGGCCTTCTTGGCCACCTGGGCACACTGCTGGCTCATGTTTAGGCGGGTGTCAATCAGCACCCCCAAGATCCCTTTCTGTTTGGCTGCTCTCCAGCCACTCCAACCCCAGCCTGTAGCTCTGCATGGGGTTGAACGGGTTAAATGCAGAGAAGACTCAATGACTTACAGATACTAAATGTAGACCGCCACAAAGGCTGATGGCTAGGAGCAGCAATAAGATTCGGCTAGCAACAGCTTCTGCTGCATTCTTCAGTCCCAAGTGAAGTGAGTTGGAGAAGAGTTGACCAGACTGGTCCATTAATCTGCATCTCTGCTATCTTTGGTGTTATGTCTGTAGAAGTCCTGAGCCTCAGTTTGTGCTTCCTCTATCTCATCAGGATTGTGGTTTCTTCTATCCATTCTGGCACTGAGTCATTGTCTGACTGCGGGAAACTAATTTAGTTTTGTCTGTACGTCAACTTTCTCAATTGCAAACCAGCAATAACCTCCTCTATATCCATGTGTATACACAAGCACATGCACACACCACCTAAAGAGGGGTTTTTAACATGGCTTGCATGTTGAGACCCTAGCATCAGCACTTTCCAACATGTGCAGTATTTTAAACTCTTTGGCACACTTTTCCATCTCCTGAGAAGTTTTTCAAAAGCAGCAATCAGATCTTCCAAAAGCATCATCAGATTCTAGCTAAAAGAAAGGTTGCTTAAACATTAGCATAAATTAAAAAAGTGACTAGGATCTGAGCTGTCTGCAGAGTTAGCTAATCACCCATGGAAGGGTTTGTTCTGTAAAACATCATGCTACATAGGCATCTCCAGGCACTCTGAAGACAAGATTACCACACTAAACCTTTCAGCTAAATAAATTCAGCTAAATAAACAGAAAATGTATGCAAAATGTTCAGCAGGAGAGTTCTGGTTACCACTGCCTATTTCTTGTATTTTAAAAAGTAAGTAACCCTTTTTTCCAGCCTCATTACTTTAGAAATTGGCAATGCTGGTTTCTAACTTGTACAAGAGCTTGGGAAGCAGATGCCTGCATTAAACTCCTACCTTTCCTCAAGAGAAGATATGGGAGTAATTTAGAGGCAGAGGTTCAAAACTAATTGATCTAAACCAAACTTTTCCATTTTTTACTTCCTATTTCTTGCATGTCAGATCTGGGGGTGATTATTCTGTGTCGAAAGAATGTTAGCAAGTTACACATAGCTTCACCTGAAATTATTCTATGATACTGTGAACTTAAAGTCAATCAGAAAGAGGTTTTGAAAAGCCAATTATTAATGACCTTGAGGAAGCCAATAGCCAGGCAAATACTCAGATAATACTTGCCTCATCTATTTTATTTATCTGGGTATTTATATGGCAGTTACTAACCTGGACATCATCGTTAATCTTGAATGAGCAAGGAAATGTTTCATTTCCCTTATTTTGCTTTCAGTGTTTGCTTCTGCCTCTACAAACATCTCAAGATATTTAGCATCTTGCAAATGCTCTGGAAAATAATTTGTTGCTAATGACTCTGACAGATTTTCTGGTTCATCTCCATTAAGGAACAAGAACATTGAAGCTAGAAAATGAGGGCATCTTGTCAATGTCCCTGGCAGTGCTAAGTCACTTCAAGCACCTTCCATTTGAGTTCACATTTGGACAACTCTTCACACCTTGACATTCTTGAGGAAATACTGCAATCCCAGGAGTACTCTGTGAAATGAAGCCATCCCAGCTAAAAGAGGGTGAGTCTTACATGTAAATCAGGTACCTTCACCAGCTACATAACACCTGAATAACCTTTGAGCCTTCCATGACATCTGCTTTCCATTGGCCTTTGGCTTCAACCCAGTGGGTTTTTGTGACAATTATTAGTTCACATGACATGCTATGTATGATAGAGCCTGATGTCTGTAGAGAGGGGTTTGTACAGTATTCTCAATAGACTTGAAAAGCCCACTGAAGCAATGAAGAAACTCCCATTGACTCTCTGTTGGTTGAAAGCCAGAAATCTTGCTCTGTGCTATTCTTTTTGGTTACTCTCCATGTTGCTTCACCTTTTATTAAATGGTATATTATTTACTCACCCAGGAACTTTGACTATAGAACCCAGTCTCACAAACAACTCCAGGTGTCCATGAAACTCAAAGACAAGAACTGAGACCATGACTTTTCACAGGAACTTGTACAAGATAGTAAAATGCTTAAAATAAAACACAGATGCAGCAAACTTCCAGCTTTGCAGTTTTCATGAGAGCCAGTTGTCAACATGTGTATCCCTAATTGCACTGGGACTCACCTTCCTAGCATGGTAGTAAGAAAAAAAATAAATCCTGTTAAGTATGGAATGCAGCTTGCAGAAATACTGCCTCGTGGGATAGGACTATAAAGGAGAAGCTGGAGTCTACATATACACAGAGGAAGAGGAAACCAGAAAGAAAGGAATAAGAAAGAGTAAAGCTGGAGCAGGTGGGCTGGAAGTGATGAATGGACAAATTTGTGAGGGAAGATAAGGACTAAATCTGTAACCATAAAATGTGAAAGAATAAACAGTACCTGTAAGGATAAATGGACTATTACTCCATTTGACCTTCATCCAAATGTCTGGTTTCCCCCCAGTCTCCCCAGCTAAGAGGACTAAGCTTTGTGAACCCAGCCTTGTTACTCTATGCACGTTGTAAACTTTGGGAGTTGTTAAATTGTTGTCTCTCTCTGGTAGAGCTCACACACAGCTGTGTTTGGGTCCCAGTTGCATTGGATCCAGGCATGTTCAGCAGCCCTGCCAGCTCTCCCAGCATGGAGACTAGTCTGTTGCTTACAGCAGGAAATCTCTCTCTCTGCTGCTTTGAGCAGTGACTGAATAGATTTGTCCAAATGCTGGATGGCTGGGTATCCCAAACAAATGGCCATTCCACCAGAATGCTGAATCACATATGCAGAGAGATCACTGCATCAGCTTCCTTGCCCATAGGTTACAGAGGCTGTGTGCAAATGTGCAGGATGTCTGACCCAGCTGGGATGTCTCAGATTCGCTCTGCACAGATACATCAGCTGTGCAGCAGCCTTCACTGAGCCTGATGATTTTGGACCCACCAGTGTTGGTGAGTTCATCTAAGCTTTGCTTGGCCTAAGGGGGCTCCAGCACCACTTTTACCTTGGCATTTCTGTAGCCAAGGTAAAAGTGGTCACATACTGTAGTATGTGACTCTCCTCTGTGTATTTTCATCTCTGATTTGCAAACTCTCCCTTCCTTTTGCTCTCCTTCTTATGTTGGAATTTCTCCTCTTTTTAAGCTGGTCCCACAAACAATACACCTTCTATCAACAAGACAAAGCCCCCCGTGACTGCTCCCTTTCTCAGAGATGATTTCCATTTCAACCCAGAAGACATTCATGATACTGAAGAGAAGTCCCTCCAGAGAGTCTTTAATCCAGTTACCAGGACAGTGACCACTTCCCAAACAGCTGAGGACCAGCCTGACAGCCATATTTATTTAACCATCAGCTCTTGCACTGCCCATTGCTCAGACTGCAGCAGGCACTCATGGTTACTGACCACCAGCCTGCAAATGTGTAGCATGTGAATGATTCTGCATCAACAGGGGATAATGTTATCATGCTCAGACAGAACTCCTAGGTAAATACAATCCTGAGCATACCATTCTATCATTACCTACATCACAAAATGCTAGGCTGGACAAGGCCTTGAGTGAGTTGTACTAGTGGGAGGTGTCCCTGCCTATGGCAGGGGGTTGGAACTAGATGATCCTTGAGGTCACTTCCAACCTTACCATTCTATGAGTCTATGATTCTATGATTATCATTACCCTATTGCAATAATTTCTTCTGTCATGGGAACTGATCTTGCCCCACTTAAGCCAGTTTGAGTTTTGCTACTGAAGCCAGCAAGTAGAAGTCTCAGAGGAATTGCAATCAAAGAAGGAAGAGGAAGATGGTCTACCATTGAGCACACAGTAAATCTGTCCAGCTGTGAATGTTCAGGATGGATACTCAGTAAACTGTATGACCTCAATGAACTTCTAGACTCTCTGGATGCCAGGATGCTGGTGACTACTCGGAACATCCCAACTGCTATGTGGGTGTCTGCAATAGTTCTCCTCCAGCCTTCTCACACTCCTCTTGAGATTCATATGTCTCTGACATTAACATCAAGGGACATAGAGCAGCGGGGGAATCAACAGGGACAAGCTGAAAGTTACTTACAGATGTGAGCCAAGAAAATGGGAAATGCACAGAGCAGCGTACAGTACACAACTCTGTATCTCAGACTAGGTGTTCTCCTGCAATTAGAACCAGAAATGTTTTCTACTCATTATCAGCTTTAGCTAGGAGCACTGGCACCTAATCTCAGCAACTGCTATCCAAATATTCTACTCTTCCAACTCTCAAGACTTCAAACTCCCAAGCGAAAAGGAAGGAAAAAGCACTATGGCACAGTTCCAGTTATCAGCAGAGACAAAACCTACAGCATTTTCTGTATGTCAGTTTGTCACAGCATCACAACAGTTGTTTCAGACAAACACAGGATGTTGCTAAATGGTGGAAGAGGACAACTGATTTACATCCACTTTAGTGCCACCTTCTGTAAGCTCAACTAAACCCTAAACTTATTTTTAAATTCACTGACGAGTCTGTCCCTTATCTATCCTTGTTTCACCCATTTCACTGGACTCCAGCCAGTCTGTGGTCATTTAACCTCCTCACAAATAAAGAAGCAGAACTGAACCATCATTATACTAACCATCATTGCCACCATCCCACACCTGATGTCAGCTTTGGGAGCATGACACACCAATACAGTTCACAAATGACTATTTGCTCCTGATCTTATAATTTAAATTGGTCACTTGAGTCAAACTACACAAGAACATGTTGTACTTGTAGGATGAAAGAAGGTCTCAGCAAGTCTCTGAATAATGTATCCTTGACAAATTGCCGATCAATTAGATTTGTAAGATCACACTCCTTACTACAGACCGCAACTGAATTCACACTTTGGAAAAACATTCTCTTACCCAGTCTGCAAAACCTTGTGTATTTTCTATTCTAATAGTGTTTCTCCTGCTTACAGAAAATAATTAAGCCCAAAAAAATAGGACTCCACTCTTCAGACAGGTTGGAACAGATCAGTTTTTAAATTTTTCCCCCAACTGTCGGCAGTACATTCCAAAAGCAGTTTGTTCGTATGCGACATAAATCCACACTAGTTCCATAAGGACCAATCTGAAGCACAATTCTGACTGAAAAGACAGTAAAAATATGATAACATGTCAGAAGTACACCACTGAACTTAATATTTCCATAGAAATTGGTCTGATTTTTAAGACAGTTGTGTATAAAGCTGGTGTGATTAACTGATCAATTGCCTGATGAAACGTACCTGACCTCTGGCACGTGGCTTTGCTTTGTATGTGTGGTTGCATAATTCCAGGCTAGGTTTCTGCAACAGCATTTTCATGTGTCACTCAAAACCAGGGTGTTTTTTGTTAAGTGTTCTATTGCCAGGATTGGCCTTAACCAGGCCTGCAATGCCTTCACAGCAGGCTCTTGCTCTCAGCCTTCTATTAAGGCTAT
The DNA here is from genome assembly GCA_013396675.1 of Eubucco bourcierii. Taxonomy (NCBI): domain Eukaryota; kingdom Metazoa; phylum Chordata; class Aves; order Piciformes; family Ramphastidae; genus Eubucco; species Eubucco bourcierii. The sequence goes on from VWZE01000823.1 coordinate 252,050, forward strand.
AATTAATTCTACAGTTCTAAATGCTCCATGGCTATAATTTATTTATGGGTCCAACATTTTCCTCACATCTGAAATTAGATTTGCAGCTCTTTAGTTTATCCTAACTCTTCCATTGATCCTTCTCAGTATATATGGCTACTACATTTAGTATTTTTATCTCTCTGACATCTTCAGAAAAAGCCTCTAGTTGAGTACTTTTCTAGTTGAGCGCGTTGTGATAGTGTCACCCAGAGTAAAGGTCTATAGTACTTATTTGCTCTGAAAGGCTGACTCACTGCTATCATTGCCCTTTCCCTGTTTTAACTTGTCTTGAACAGCACACTAATATTTCTGTTACCACCAGATAACACTCATTTTCATTATCCTCTTTTTTGAAAACTAGAAAACAATGTCAGAAATGCACATTTTCCCTTCTTGAACTTTATAACCAAGGGAATACCAGGACCCTAATATTAAAAAAAAAAATCAATAAATAATCAGTGTGGTGTAATGGATTTATTTATTCTAGACACTACATAAACAAACCAATCGTGGTAAGTGGTTTAGGACTTTATGTACACTCACAAAAAGCCAACAAATCCCAACTGAGTTGTTCAGGCAGCACACACACACATACATCCCAAAAGAGCTCAAAGCCATTGCTGTAGCCCTTCCTGCTAACCAGGATACTCACAATGAAATCATCCTCTCAAATAATCTACCAGCAAAATGAGCCTCAACTGTTTCTTTTTTTAAAATGACAAGTGTGTCTGTCTACTAGGATCTCAAAAGCCTTATTTTGCAAGCACTTCTAAAGATGTAGGTATGAGAACCATGCCTTTTGCAGCCATTTATTTCTGCAGTCACTGTTCACAGGCAAGGACAGTGTGGTTCAAGGGAGATGTGAGCTGAGAAGGTTGCCTTCTTGCAATTCTGTCCTTGGCATGTTGTCTGAAACAGCCTGTTTTACTTCCACTTGGTCATTTGTGCAGTGCCCAGCACAATTATGGCTGGAGACTCTCGTAACTGTTCTTATCCTATTATCTGTACAAACTGCTGCAGTCTATCTAGCAAACACTGCCTGTATCCTGCACGACTCTGACAGCTACACTAATGCTGATCCATTACTCTGGTCAGTGCAGTTGATACTGGAAAGCTAAAACAACCCCAACTGAAGAGAAAGAGCAAGAAACATTAGGACTTCTTTCTCCCCAGTAAATAGGTATTATGCAACCCCATCTGAAGCATTTCCTTGGAAGTCTCTCTGTTCCCTCTACATACCTGCTTTATCTGTTCCAAGACACAGAACAGCATCTCTTTTCGTATTCTACCCTACCTAAGAACTACCCATCCACAACACTCCCACAAGCAGAGCTTCTTCTGTTTCAAGAGTAGGGAAAAGAGATCTGGTATGCCAGTGCCAGGCTGTTAGAATACCTCTCCATCCTCACCAGCTTACGTCCACAGAAGAAATGATCCTCTGTGTCTTTACACATTATGTCAGGGCACAACTGACAGTATTATGGGAATTACTTCTGCAGTGTAACAAGAGTTATGTTTGCTGATCATGTGTTAAGAAAACAGGAAAGTGACTTGGTTCAGTTTCAAGTGTGTAGGCAAACCAAGAAAACCCCACTCCTAACTATCAAGCAACCATACCATAAGCAGTCTGCCACACGCATGAAACTCTGCAGTGCCACAATGATCAGGAGTCTTGTTTCCAGGTTTATGTCACATTTCTTCTCTCAGCTCAGAAACACATTCAATTCACAGGGGAAAAAAAAAAAAAAAAAAAAAAAAAGGAATGGCTTTAAATGACTCATTTATACCTCGTCCAAATTGCGCTGCTCTGCAACGCACTGCAATGCTGCTTTCTCCTAAAAGCAGCCACTCCATTCAGCTCAGAGCCTGTTTTATTCATGGCCCTGCTACGGCTATTTTCCTCCATGACAGCAGAGCTCCTGGAGCACATTTGGGTATTCAGTTCAAGGAGACATTTCCATGATGAAGGAACCACAGTAAAGGAGTGGGATTAGTAGGTGGGTGGCAAAGTATAGCAAAGAGCTATGGTGAATTCACTCTGAGGGCAGGAAATAGACTGTTCATCAGCTACGAGACCCCTTTCATGACACAGTGGTGAAAAGGAAATTAAATGAGTGTCAGAGGGAAAGGAACATGGTACTGGGACACAAAATTAGATGATGTTATTAGAAATTCCACCAAGTGAATGGGATCACGGAATCAACCCAAAAGGGCACAGGAGTCTCTGAAGAATCAGACACAAGGCTGATATAGCCAGCAAGCCAGTAAAAAAAAAGGCTCCAAGACAATTTCAACATGGTACTGGGATGCAAAATTAGACAACATTATTAGAAATTCCACTAAGTGAATGGTATCATGGAATCAAGCCAGTAAGGGCAAGCAGTCTCTGAAGAATCAGACACAGGGCTGATATAGCCAGCAAGCCAGTAAAAAAAGGCTCCAAGACAATTTCAAAAGACAATGGGCAGAGCAGTAAGAGTGTCTAGATACCTGTGTCCCACATACAGCAGTATCAATGAAAACACTGCTTTGAAATGCTTTGATGGTCAAGGTGGAGGTCCCATGCTACTTACTTCAAAAGGAAACAGAAAAGGAACAACTAATTTAAAAAAAAATAACAACACTAGACTATGGCTACATATTGGCTTCAAATAAATAATTTTGTTCATAGTTTCAGAGACAGACACACATCTAGAGATAAATACGCTCTTTAGTTCAGCCTTGGTTTAGGCAACCATAGTATGATTTCTAGATGCTTAACAGGTTTTACCTGAATGTCCTTCCAGACTCTCCCAGCCAAATCTCTGTGGCTCCAGCACATGAGGCAAGTGAGTTCCTACAAAAGGGAAGGGAAAAACAGAATAAATCTTTCAGTTTTATTAATTGATTTCAACCTTACTCAGTTCTTTAAACACCTGTGACTGAAACTCCTCACAATCACTTAAATGTGAGTAGCGAGAAAATGATAGTTCTGATCAGGGAACTAAACTGAAATACAATTTAAATAATTAAATGTGAAAACATATATTAACTATGGTTACTTCTTACATGGGAGAAATCAGTGCCACCTGATGCTACTGCATCCAGCCATTCAAAAGGCATCATTTCTCCAAGCCACGAATTTCAAGAATAATCTCCCCTTATATTCAGCTGCACAGACTTCTACATAAATCATTGAAGGTATCACCCTAAGGGAACCGAGGATGAGGTGCCAATTTCATTCTTTAGGCTCACAACAAAACTCTCTCAAAACTAATTTTGTCAAATGATAAGATCAAGGGTTGTTCAGAAAAAAACAGAGTATTTTACTGTCTTCTCCTCTCTCCACCTGTGCTGAAAGAGCTTTCCAGAGAACAGGGGTTAGATAAATAGTTGCACCTGAATTGATTACTAAGGCCAAAGCCTGCAGAATTAATCCAACCTCTGACAACTAAATCAAGTCATTTTGCCATCCACACAGAGTGACAGATGCATGAACTGAATTCAGGAACCAGATTACCCGGTGAAACATTGTGCTATCAAATCAAAGCAAACTGTTTTTACTCCATACACTGCAAGAAAAGCCAAATTTCTTCAGCCTACAAGTTTTAAAGGACTGGTTTTCAGGATGCTGAGTAACACATGGTAACAGCAGAATAAGCAAACTAAGAGTAGCTCAACGTGCCAAGGAATAACAGAATGGGGAAATTTACCACAGCGCAGCGCTGTGAGGAACAAGCACTCAGCAAAGACTCCCAAACAAATGCCACTGAACTTTCAAACAAATCTGCTCTGACTGCATCGCAACCTTCTGTGATTACTTCCCATGAATATTGTATCAAATGGAGATTGCCCATTGGAACACCAAATTCTAAAGGAATGTTGCACAGTATCCCAGGAAAGTGAGCTATGAATTTTTAATTGAAGTACTCACATCAGAAACAAGTCTCTAAAAGTTTCCAGTTGTCCAATCAGAGAGACATTTGGTGTGACCTGGGGGCCCAAGTAATACAGATTTAATTTTGAGCGCCAAATAAAAACAATGAATCCTGACAAGCAGCAGACCAAGGATTAATGAGCCATGGTTTGCATTTTTCCTGACACTAAAATATTTGCTTTTTAATGGCATAGTAATTTTTAATCTTTTTATTTAGTTTTCAAAAAAAAAGGAAAAAAAAAAAAAAAACCAAAGCAAATTAAAATTCTATCTTCCACTGTCATCCACATGTAGCAATTTATGCAACTCCAACCCACTCTAACGCCTACTAACACCAAAAGAAGTCGATCCAGCTGATTCAAACTAGCTGACTGAAGAGGAGGGGGACCCAGCTGATGGCATTCTTGGAGAAAGAACAGAACTGCAGCTCCTTGGCTAAAACCAGTAACTGAGATTATATTTTTTTTTTCATTCTGCTGAGCCACAAATGGTGTCCAAACTTCACTAGGCCTTAATAAATCCTACTGAGTCACAAACTTACATGATAGCAACTGTTATCCAATTTTTCCCCATTTTGAACTTTGCAAGTTATTTTTGCAACATAAAATTGCTGTGTCTCACACACTACAAAAAAATAGATAGCAACCAGATGTTCCTTGGTGCTTCCCAAACAATTCACATTAACTTATACCATGCAGAAGTCTCAGCTGAAGAGGAATTTAATAAAGAATGCTAAGCATCTAAAAGCAGGGAGCTGTTCCAAAAGTATGAATGAGGTGCTGCAGACAGTCATTGCTGATGAAGACAATAATGAAGAGAACAGGTGTGGGGAATGTAACGACATTTCTGCATGTTGTACAATCGATATGAGAACATCCTACAAGCTTGGTGCTGCTCCTGTTAGTAACAACAGCTTACTACTTTACCATGTACAGCCAAGACCGCAGAGCTACTGCACGACTCATGGGAAGCACTCTCCTCCAAAGGCAAGACGAGAGGAAAAGGAACAAAAGGAGAAGAAGACAGGGACAAAGGAACTCCTTTTTCAGTTGTTTTTTTCACTAATTTATTTTTGCTCTCCAGTTTCAACTACCAAGTCAATTTCATAGAATCATAGAATCATAGAATGGTAAGACTGGAAGGGACCTCAAGGATCATCTAGTTCCAACCCCCTGCCATAGGCAGGGACACCTCCCACTAGTACAGGTTACTCAAGGCCTCATCCAATCTGGCCTTGAACACATCCAGGGAGGGAGCATCCACAACCTCCCTGGGCAACCTGTGCCAGTGCCTCACCACCCTCACTGTAAAGAACTTCCTCCTAACATCTAGTCTAAATCTCCCCTCTGCCAGTTTAAGCCCATTGCCCCTTGTCCTGTCATTGCAGGACCTTGTAAATAATCCCTCCCCAGCCTTCCTGTAGGCCCCCTTCAGATACTGGAAGGCTACTATCAGGTCCCCTCGAAGCCTTCTCTTCTCCAGGCTGAAGAGTCCCAACTCTCTCAGCCTGTCCTCATAGGAGAGCTGCT
>VWZE01000823.1:258273-303694 GCA_013396675.1 Eubucco bourcierii
TCCATGCAGGCCTCCTGGCATTCTTACCTACCTATTTCCTCACGGAAAGGGTGCGGATTTTCTCACAGAAAGGGTGATGGATTGCCCTGGGGAGGGTGGAGTCAACATCCTTGGAGGTCTTTCAGAAAAGATTGGATGTGGCACTTGGTGGCATGGTTTAGCTGATGTCATGGTGTTAGGTCTTAGGATGGACTTGATGATCTCAGAGGTCTTTTCCAGCTTCAGTGATTCTGTGATTCTGTAATGGGAGGGGAGCAAGAATCCCACTACAGCCACTGGGAACTTGTGGATGATCTCAGATAAATCACAGTCCCATCAGATATTACCATCATTGGTGCCACCTGTAGCTAAGGGCAGCTTATGAAGATGCTAACAGACACATAAGAGCAACCATCACCTACGCTCTAAACAGCTCAGATGTAAAGCTGCTTTCAAGCCAAAGCCAGGGAGCTGTTCTCGCAGAGGTTATGCTCAGCTGGTAAACCCTGCTTCACATCCCTCTGGAGAAGTGATTCTCACAGACAGAAGTGACTCTCACAAGAAGAAGTTCTTCACAGCAAGAGTGATTGCCATTGGAATGGGCTGCCCACAAAGGTGGTGGAGTCACCATCCCTGGAGGTGTTTAAAAGGAGGCTGGATGAGGCACTTAGTGCCATGGGTTAGTTAATTAGAAGGTGTCAGCTGATAGGTTGGACTCGATGATCTTGAAGGTCTTTTCCAACCTGGTTAATTCTTTGATTCTGTGATTCATTCCCTAGTGAGGCAGAAGAGCACACATTAAATAAAGCAAGTTAAATTTCTGATAATTTTTCCAACTGTGCTTCCAAAATGAAGCTCTCTGCAGACAGCAGTACCATGGTGAGGAAAGGAGGGAGGGTTAATGGCAACTCCAGCCACACAGAGTTGAAGCCAGTAATCTGTAGAAACCCAAAGGGCTATCAGCCACAAAAAAGATCAAAAACCACTGTGACAAAGTGTGTGGAAAATCTAGGCCAGAATGAGGGGGGAAATTAATTATCCATGTGCCAATTCTCACAAGCTCAGCTCATCAAGCCTGGGCTCCTACAGGCACTAGAAGTTGGAGAGCATCTTTTACATGTTTAGTGATCGAAAAACTAGAATTTATTAGTCTGTAAACATCGACAGAAAAAATCCTGGTGAAAATCTCATATACTAACAGGCCTCAAGACTACTGACCATACCAAGACACATGCTACAGGCTTCAAGAGTGAAGCTTTCATGACCTTTGCTGAATACCATGTTTCATCCTCTTTCTTTATTCATTTGGTGACCCACGAAAGCATTAAACCTCTCTGTCACAAACAACAAGTGCTTTCTATACCTGCTTTCCACTGCCATGGTCCTCCTTTCACTGTCACTCTTAAATAAATAAATCATCTTTCTCTTCCTCAATCCTCTACAATACAGATCCTGAAAAAAAATGTTTGCTGAGAGCTAGAATAGTCAGAGTCATTTCATGCTAATATTTCATGCTCTGATTATCTTTTTTTTCCAATGCATTACCTTAAAAAAAAAAAAAAAGCAAATTTTAAAATCTGTTAAACGATACTATATATCCTGTGAATGTTTTGTGCTTATTCATGATGCTGTTCCTTATTTCTTTGGTTGATGGCAGTGTCATCTGTCACCTCATCTGTCATTTACATCTCATTAATATCAATTGCACCCTCAGGGATCAGTTTTGTCATCAGAAAATGGCACAGAGGGTCTGCAAATGGAAGAAATACCAAGAATTGGTGCCAAAAACAGTAGAGCTATCTCATCTCATCTCACTTTCTCAGACCCTACAGATGCTCCTCTACACAGTCACAGCTCACTGGCATTGTTCTAATCACTAAGGTATAAGGAAGTTGCATTTAATGATCACACTGCTTTTACTGTAAAATTAGTTAACTAGCAGAACAGTAAGCTGGCAGCGGCTGCAACCCACATTTTCCTGCTGTCCAGGATCTTGCTTACAGTGAAACAGCAGCTGCTAAAGACAAGGAAGGCTTGATCAGGCTGAGGGAGAAGCAGTAGCATGGACCCTGGGGCTCCCTTTTAGGCCTTCTTCTCCCAAGAAAAGTTGAGTGGCCTGTGATGCAGTAAATTCTCATCAGGGCAGGCAGAAGCACTATTTCTCTGAACATCCCACATGCACTTTTCCTTTTACAATTCATGAATGTCTCTACATTGGTATCTAATGATGCTCTTTGAAAGCACTCTTCAACCATAGCAGTACTGCCAATCCAACCCACTGGAAAAAAGCATGAGACAGGCTGCCAGGATGGCAGGACTCACTTAAGTGTCATGAAAGACTTTTGATGGATCGAACACTGCAAGTTTATCCACAGAAGAACTTAGGTACCTTTCCTGTAGAGAAAAGCTTTGGCATTTGTATTTCTGTATGAGTTTAGATTTTAGACTTAGAGTTTGGAGTTTACAGTTTAGACTTCAGAAAACACTGTAAGACACCTGATAAAACTTGGTTGCCTATTGGGCTGTTGTGCTTGCACAGAGTGCATCCAGATATATCAACATGTTCAGCTCTTTCTTTCTGCTGATTTCTCTTGTTGAAAACAGATTACCAATGATTTTCTGTTCCTCTCTAACCATATTCCTAGAAGCAAGTCACCAGTTGCCTTTTCTGTGACTGAAAAACTCATTCACCATGTGATTTAAAAACCCTATTGCTTTGCACCCACATTGACATGTTTTACAAATTACTCACTGAGGTTGAATGTTTGGGTATATTAAAGCTCTGCTATTGCTTAGGCCCTGCCTTTCCTGCAATAGCTAATTCCCCAAGGAACGTCCATGAATGCAGCACTTGTAGGTCCCTGTGAAACTGGCAGCTGTAACAGGCAAGATGTCATGTTCATTCAAAGCTCCTGTGAGGCCACTCTCATCTCAAGCTGGACAATGCTGCATTCCCTGGAGCCACGTAATAAACCAACTTTTAAATTATTGACATGCTTGGTTCCTTTGCTCACAATTGTATTTAGGAAAATATCTCATACAGTTGGCCACTCAGTCACTTGCCTCTACACTTTATTAGTCTAAGCACTGGAAGAATTCTCCATGGATTCACAAGCAATGGTGAGTAACAGTTCGTACAGACCCCTGCCTAACAGCACAGAAATGAATTCACACCCTGTTTTATTGCAAATAATGTCTACCTGATTTTCAAAGAGGTATGGATTTCATACATCCCCCACTACACCCCCAAAGCCTTTATCTTGATTTTAGTCATCGGCTTCTGATGTCTTTATATATCACATTAGCATGGAGTCTGCCTCATCTTTTCCACTTCAGCAGCCAGATATATCGTTGCAGTGCTGTGGTTTAGCCATGAGGTCCAGGCCTCCCATGCTGCAACATCAGGATGACCACTCATCCAGATAATCCTGGTCAGTACTGTCACACCTTTGACAACAGACAACTGTACCTGTCACGTTAGATAAGCTATCCTGTTTGCTTCACATTAAACAGCAGGGCCATACACGGAGATCATCTGTCACATGAGAAGCCTTGGTGAAAAGGCAGCCCTATCACACATAAAAACCTGAAAAGAAGAAAAAGCTCAGCAGCTGGAGGAGCTATATTTTAATATTTAAGAGATCCCCCTTCTGAATGAAGATGAATTATAAGGCAAAATCACACACATGCATACAGACAAAGTCACTTTGCTAAGAGACAGCCTCTTCTTACCCTTGATCTATATTGGCCATCTTGTTTCCATCAGAAATGCTCTTAATATGATAAGAAGCTCCAAAAAATGCAAGGAATTAGAGGCAAATCTTCAACCAAATGACAGGTTGTGTTCCTTACGTCGGTTTTAGCAGAATATGGAGTGATAAGGGTTTGAAAGTCTGTAAGCAGTCAGGGAAGGATGCATTAGAAACACTCTATGAAATACCAAGACAAAGTAGCTCTTTATTCACCTTTGCAGGAAATAAATTGTACGGAGGGCACACCATTTATGATGCTGCTGCGAATGGCCTCTATGTAAATTGCCATGAAGCTGCAGTTTTTTATTACCTAAATAGACAGGATCCTATTACCTTGGCTCTGGAAACAAAAGAGCTCCTCCAGCAAAACTCATTGCAGCAAATATCTGAAATCAACAGGTAAAGGCAACCAGGGAGAGTGGTGGACACCCTAGCAAAGGCTGAGTGTTTGTACAGCAGTAACAACTCGTCTATGTAACTTCATTGATTTAGGTTTGGCTTTGCTTTGATATTTGCAAACTGATTTATGGTGTGATATAGATGGATTATTATCAAACTCCAAATGAGTTGTTAAAATCAGTCCTTGTGTGTATGCAGCATGAATTTGGGATATTTATTCCACATTTAGGAGACTCTGCTGGATAAAGTCACCTCCTCTGCTAAGTGATATGTTCTTGGGAAAGGTCAGATAAGGAAAGCTTAGAGTCACTTAAGAAGAACAGTGATTATTCAGACCTGGTGGCACAGTCCTCTTGGCTGAAAATCTAGAGATCAAGTTCTTTTTCTGAAAGCCAAACTTGTAAAAGTCTCAACATCACCACATAAGTTTACAAAACTCTTCTGAGTGAATTTGGCCTGCAGTCTATAGCTGACTCCACTCCAGCTCCCTAAACATGGGCTGCAGGTTCAGATCAAGATCTCACATTTTAGGACTGGTCCAAAATGTCCAAACATATTTTATAACTTGGCCATCTTTGCCCAGGTGGCCAAGAAGGCCAATGGCATCCTGGCTTGGATTTAAAATGCTGTGGCCAGCAGGAGTAGGGAGGTGACTGTCCCCTTGTACTTGGCTTTGATGAGGCCACGTCTTGAGTGTTGTGTTCAGTTTTGGGCACCGCAATATAAGAGAGATGTGGAGGTGCTGGAGCAGGTCCAGAGGAGGGCAACAAAGCTGGGGAAGGGCCTGGAGAATGAATCTTATGAGGAGCGACTGAGGGAGTTTGAAAAAGAGAAGGCTGAGGGGAGACCTCATTGCTGTCTACAGCTACCTGAAAGGATGTTGTGGAGAGGCTGCTGCTGGTCTCTTCTCATGGGTAACTGGAGGCAGAACAAGGGTGAATGGCCTCAAGCTGAGGCTGGAGAGGTTTAGATTGGACATTAGGAAAAAGTTTTTCACAGAGAGAGTGGTCAGGCACTGGAATGAGCTGGCCAGGGAGGTGGTGGTCACCCACCCTGGATGTGTTTAAGGATTTGGATGTGGTGCTTAGGGATATGGTTTCAGGTGAATCTTGTAGAGCAGGCTTATAGATTGGACTTGGTGATCCTGAGAGGCTTTGCCAACCTGCATGTTTCTGTGATTTTTTGTGACTGAGTCAAACCACATGCATCAGTTTACATGGCTGATAACACCATGAGAACTCAGAGCTCAAGAGTATCAAGTATTCTTCAAAGAGAAGTTAGCTAGAACATGTCAGAATTGCTGTCTTCTCTCTCTCAACTCCGACTGCTACAAATCCAGACATTTTGTAAAAAGAAAGAACAGAACTCTCAGGTTATTTCCTTAATTGTATGCATTTTGATAATTTTTATTCCAATTACTTTACTGTATTGAGAACTTTAAATATTCACTTAAAATCTTACATGTAGAATTTATTTTTTTTTAATGTAAAATTTTCAAGAAGCACTTTCAAGGTTAAGTTTCTCTTTACCAGTTTATCATATTTGATAATGAGGACTAAAACAACCTAAAAAGTCCAAGGAGAACAACAATTTAAACTGAGTAAGAAAGTGCAAATTTAACCCAGATTGCAGCTGGTCTCCTAAACCCAGATGTGAGTTACTAGTTTAGGTGAAGTTTTGCATTAGCACATCTGAAATGCTTTTCCATTCATGCCTCACAGATTATTAGCAATGGTATATGTGACTGGAGTGTGTACATGCACAAAGCCACTTAGCTTTTAACCCAAGTAATAACATCATCTCAGCAGGAAGCTGGAAGGCTAGAAACAGACAAGATCCTGCAGCATCCATATATTATAACAGCAAGAGAAATGCAAGAAACTTAATGGAATATTCTGCCTACCACCCACCACATTTACCCATTAAGTTTGGGAATGAAGGTACAGGGTAACATTTTCTTTAGCAATTCCTGCAGGATTTGGGTTGAGTCACTAAGGTGTGTTAAAAATGACATACCAAAAAATTTAGCCCACAAGCTGCTTTCCTACACAAAGGTCTTCAGCTGGGTTCCAGCCCAGAAAAGGCAGAGATAGGCAGAAGTAGGTCTCTTGGGAGGGAAGTGGTGACTCTCAGAGGAGAAAGGCTTTGATTAACTGAAAGAGACCATTGGTTTGCTCCAGAAAGAGCACGGAGGCAGTTGGTATATTCAGCTGCCTTGTCCTGCTCAGCTAATGTAGTTCTTCCTGCAGTGGCCTCTGTGCTCATTGTTTTTCAATGCCTGGAAGCAAGATCAGCTGATGTAGCTGCTCTTTCAACAGCCTTTTAAAATGGATGTTCATTCAGACACCAAAATCATGCACGCATCTCATGACTCTAGGTGTGCTACTGACCAGCTGTGATCAATCTAGAAAACTAGATCCTAAATGGTGGAATTCAGAGTTAAAAGGGAATATCTGAGCAAGGGTTGTTTTTATCTTTATCTTGATACTTTGCTTAATCTTAACAGATTAGCGAACTGGGGGTGTTCTGGGATCTATCTGCACAAGTAGTTATTACCTGTTCTACAGGAGAACTGTCAGATGTAATCAGTTCACCCTTAAATGTTCTAGAGATGGAAACTCTATGTCAGGCCAAAGTACTACCTTTGCTTAAGTACTATAAAGCAGGTGCAGCATTTCAAATCTCGAGTGGCTGCAAGGGAAGCACTGCCTAAAGCATAATACAAACATTTCCTGGCTGGGGCTTCTGCTGCTAAGCTGTTGTTATTATTTTCTTTCATTATTTAAATTCAGAGTTGATGAAAAAGTTCACACTGGAAATTACTGCTTAATATTTTAGGAACTTCATGGGGTTTTCCTCTCTTTTTTTTTTTTTTTCCTCCTTTGTTTATTATATGTTTTTTTTAAAAGAATAGATTCTTTTTTAAGGATGAATCACAGAGTAATCTTACAAGGGAGAAGAGGAATTAGTCACACACACGATTGTGTCTTTAAGCACAGAAGAATGAGTGGAGCAGGATAATGGAGGGGTGGGAGGCCAGATAGACACGACCTGCCACAGTTATTTTAATCAGCAAAATAAAATACTGTGGTGGGGGGAAAAAAATGCTAAGCCAGCTTCATAGCCAGCAGAGGGAGCCAGGAAAAGCCCTTAGTATCCAGAGTGAGAGAATAAAGACAAATTAAAACAAGCACATTTTTCTTCACATCTTTTCTCTCATCTTCATCTCTTTGTTGGAAGTGATGCACTCCTGGGGTTCCTGGTACAGATTATCCTTTTCCACTACAGCAGAGGCATACTAAATGCAATGAAGCACCTCTAAATGTTTCAGGTTTACTTTCCATCAAAGACCAAGAGGATTTGTACAATTTTTAGAGGAAATTGAGAGTTCTGCATGGACTTACATGAGCTGCCTACTCTGCACTTCAATCCTAATATCAGAGAGGAAAGTTCTCTTGCAGTGGTTTGCAGAGCTGAGCCATAAAGAGGATGCATGCACTAATCCACAGCTCATGCTCCTCCAAAAATACCTATCCAGAGATGTTCTCCCCTGAATCAAGCACCTGAGACACTGATAATGCATCTGAATGATGAAATGACTAACACTGAATTAACAATGAACACACACACACACACACACACACACACACACACACACACACACAGAGAGAGGTTACTGTTATTCTTCAGACAGCAGACAATTTGAAGTCTTCTTCAGCCATCAACATAAATGACAGGAGAAGATACTGGACATGTTAATAACATCAGAACCAGAACATTTCCTTTGGGTAGGAGGATGGTTCCTACATTGTACCACTTGAGCAAATAACCACACATGTGATTTAATAAAGTGACTAATGCAGTGGTCTGGACTTTCTGCAGGCAGGAAGCAGGACTGACTTTGGGCAAATCACACATAATGCTTTTTTTCCCCCATAAGCAAAACACTTGTTTCAGAACATCTTAACTATCATTTAGACCATCAGAGTAGCTCTAGTCTCATCTAGTCTGACTATCCTTTTATCTTGGCTGGTCAAAGGCGTGAGGTTTTGCAGGGAACAAACATGTTGGAGGCATTTTTCAAATTGAGCTTTCCGGGGCTTCCAAAACCAGATCTTTAGCTAACAGTGACAGAAAGCTACATTCACTCTCCTAACCCTACAGGTTTACAAAAAACATTTGAAATGTACCATAATATTCAGGATAACATCACTTGACATCTCATCTGAAGGACTTTGATCAGCATTAGGCATTCACAACGCAGTGGTTGTAGTGAGCCATGGACCAGGATTATTTTGGTAACTATTATCAGGTATCCTGGCCTGTATCAGGAGCAGTGTGGCCAGCAGGACAAGGGAGGTTATTCTGCCCCTGCACTCAGCACTGGACAGACCACACCTTGAGTCCTGTGTCCAGTTCTGGGTCCCTCAATTCAAGAGAGATGTTGAGGTACAGGAAGGTGTCCAGAGAAGGGCGACAAAGGCTGGTGAGCCCTGTGAGGAGAGGCTGAGGGAGCTGAGGGTGTGCAGCCTGGAGAAGAAGATGCTCAGGGGTGACCTCAATGATGTCTACAACTACCTGAAGGAGGTTGTAGCCAGGTGGGGTTGGTCTCTTCTCCCAGACAACCAGCAACAGAACAAGGGGACACAGTCTCAAGTTGTGCCAGGGGAGGTCCAGGCTGGATGTTAGGAGGAAGTTCTTGACAGGGAGAGTGATTGGCATTGGAATGGGCTGCCCAGGGAGGTGGTGGAGTCGCTGTCCCTGGAGGTGTTCAAGAAAAGCATGGATGGGGCACTTAGTGCCATGGTCTAGTTGATTGGCTAGGGTTGGGTGCTAGGTTGGACTGGGTGATCTTTGAAGTCTCTTCCAACATGGTTGATTCTATGATTCTATCTTGTAAACAACTCTAAAGTGCAGGTAGAATCAAGGAAATGTTAGCCCATTCATGAACAGGCTGTTAACAGAAAAAAAAAAAAAAAAAAAAAAAAAAAAAAAGAGAAACCTTGGNGAAAAAAAGAAAAAGAGAAAAAAAAAAAAAGACAAAAAAAAAAAGTGAAAATATGAGTAAAAAAACTCAGCTCTTCCTAAACTGACATTATTTTGAACTGCCAGAAAGAAAAGAGTAGAAACAGGCATTTAAAAAGTCTGCAACTTGGTTATGAGTGCACATAAGACAAATATGATTTATGAAGCTTATGTCATGTGCTATTATTTTCCACTATGACACTGAATCGTAGTTGTCCAGCCCACAATAGTGATACACAAACATTTTCTGTCCCAAGTATTTGCTCTGTGCAAAGGAATACAGAGCACATAATGCTCTCAACTCTCAGAGCAGCAATAGGGGAGCGTTCTACTGGCTGAGCAGAAAAGAAAGGAAGAAGGCTACCACCAGGAGCTTGTATTTATATTGAGTCTTCTTCTGCAATGACATAAACATTTGGCTTCCGGTTGCACACTTCAGATTGCAAATGCTGCTTGATCTACCAGACTCATCCTGAAGGCAAACATGTTTCATGGAGACTTTGTTGTCACCAATCATTACATCCTTTTGGGTCTTTTCTTAATATTACCTAAAAGATATTTTACAACACTGTAAAAAGGGTGATAAAACTCATCTGGTTGGGTGTCAAGAGGGAGGGTGTGGGCCCTTCTCAGCTGCGCCCTCTGATAGGACAAGGGCCAATGGATATAAACCACAGCACAGGAAGTTCCACCTCAGCATGAGGAAGAACTTCTTTACTGTAGGGGTCACGAGCATTGGAACAGGCTCCCCAGAGAGGTTGTGGAGTCTCCTTCTCTGGAGACTTTCTGGATGTGTTCCTGTGCTACCTGCATTAGCTTATGGTCCTGCCTCTGGCAGTGGGGTGGGACTCAATGCTCTCAGGAGGTCACTTCCAACCCCTGACATTCTGTGAACGATGAGGAAATACTTAGCAAAGTGATATGAGCTTCTATTTTTACAAATCCAGTGATTATAGTAGTTCTGGTGTTTTCTCCCCCTTTGCAAAGTGTGTATTTGTTCCTAAAAGACACTGATACGTGTGTGCCTCACCAATGCTCTTTATCATAAAAATAGCATTAGTAACACATAATATAGCAGTTGCTTTGGTAACTGATTTTTTTTCTCCCTTTAAAAGCTGAATAAATAGTTGTGTAATTATCAGTGGTGGGTATGTGATTGCATTGAGTCTGAAGTAACTTTTATAGCACCTTTTTTTGTGTTTGTACATGAATATGCATAAATGTTGAGGTAAGACATGCTTACTAAGTCAGTAACTTGTGTCAACACAGCGTGTTGTGATTAAAGGAGGTTATTTGGAAAACCTATGATTTTGAGCAGAAGCTGCCAAATTAGCAAGTAGTATGGGAAACAGAGCTTCAGCTAGGTTCACTCTACTGGTAATCTTCACTTTATTAAAAGTCTCAACTGTACAAGAAGAGGGGGAATTAAATAATTACATAATGCATTTTTTTTTTTTTCAGCCTGTTGCTTTATGATTCTGGGGCAAAACAACAAAAAAGAGCTGTACTTCTTAAACTGCACAAACTATTCATGCCTGGGCTGCAGTTCCCCAACGTTGTCATCTTTTGGAGTGGTCTCAGTTCCTAGCCATGCAATTCTGCACTGCACAAGGTATACAGGACTTTGGCACTGCAGCATCCCAAGAAAGATGATGAATTTCCCACAGTCATAGCACCCTGCACAGGTACAGCCAGCTCTTTACAAAGACAAGTTAAGGGTCAAGTAATTCCAACTCACTTCATTAGCAAAGCCCAACTGATCTTGGTGAGAGGAAGGAAGACACCGTGTGACTCCTGGCAAGGCAAAGTGCATGACAATAAGCAACAACAATTCCACTGAGAAAGCACTGATGACTGATTTAGAAATGCAAATTATTTTTATGCATCTATGATCATATTTGGACATAGCACAGAAAACCTGACAAATCATGCCACTGTGTCATACCTCAAAACTAGATAATTTCTCCCCCCTGGAATGCATGCAAATATATTAGCTCTCAACCATTATAACATCTTTCTAGTGACTTACTTTTAAAAAATACTATTTTTTTTTACTGACAGCATTAAAATGCCATGTTTATATAGCAAAGATTTAATTAAAATTCAGATTATAATAGTAATTTAACACTGAGGCTTTGAACTAAATTTCTTTTCTTCTAAATTTAAAAGGGTAGGTTAGCAGAGATATATATGTGTCAGGAAAATGCCATCCTGTCATATTTGTGAATTGAGTGCAGATTAGAGCAGAAGAGCTATTGAATGGCCAAGCTACTTTTTAAAGACAATGAATGCTGTCTGGCAGTACCAGAGAGTGAAAATGTAAGGGTAAACATTTTCTAGGAATTATTTCTAAAAAGATGTACTCAACAGATCTAACATTATTCATTTAAGCTAATTTACATGAGGCAGCAGTGTGCCCAGGTGGCCAAGAAGGTCAAGGGCATCCTGGTCTGTATCCAAACCAGTGCATCCAGCAGGAGTAGGGAAGTGATTGTGTCCCTGCACTCAGCACTGGTGAGGTCACAGCTTGAGTACTGTGTGCAGTTCTGGGCACCACAGTACAGGAAAGACATTGAAGTCCTGGAGCATGTCCAGACAAGAGCAATGAGGATGGTGAGGGGTTTTGAGGGTATCACATGAGTGACTGAAGGAGCTGGGGTTCTTCAGTGTGGAGAAGGCTGAGAGGAGAACTTTTTGGTCTCTACAACTACCTGAAAAGAGGTTGTAGTGAGGTTGGTGTTGACCTCTTCTCCCAACCAACTAGCAACAGGATGAGAGGAAATGGGTTTGAGTTGTGCCAGGGGAAGTTTAGATTGGACATTAGGAAAAACTTCTTTACTGAGAGAGTGGTGAGGTGTTGCAACAGGCTGCCCAGCAAGGTGGAGTCACCATCCCTGAAGGTGTACAATAAGCATGGAAAGGTGACACTTCAGGATATAGTTTAGTGGCCATGTTAGTTGGGTTTCAATTTGACTTGATGATCTTAAAGGTCTTTTCCAGTCTTAATAATTCTATGATAAACTAGATGCAGAGGCTTACCAAAGTCAGGTCTATTAATTTTGGCCTTAGAACCTAAGAAAAGAAGTTGCTTTGGAGAAGCAGTGATCCTGCTTTAATTATTTTAGGAATATAAAACGCAGTGATCAGGCAGCAAATTTAGTCTTCAAAGTCTCAGAAACACAGAATTAACCAGGAAGAGACCTTCAAGATCGAGTCCAACCTATCACCTAACTCTTCTAACTAACTAACCCACGGCACTAAGTGCCTCATCCAGCCTCCTTTTAAACACCTCCAGAGACAGTGACTCCACCACCTCCCCGGGCAGCCCACTCCAATGCCAATCACTCTTTCCATGAAGAATTTCTTCCTAACATCCAGCCTAAACCTGCCCTGGTGCAGTCTGAGACTGTGTCCTCCTGTTCTGCCACTGGGTGCCTGGGAGAAGAGACCAACCCCACCTGGCTACAACCTCCTTTCAGGTAGTTCTAGAGATCAAAAAGGTCTCCCCAGAGCTTCCTCTTCTCCAGGCTGAAGAACCTCAGCTGATTCAGCCACTTCTTGTAGGGTTGTGCTCCAGGTCCCTTACCAGCCTCAGTGCCCTTCTCTGAACATGCTCAAGCACCTCAACATCTTTCTTAAATTGAAGGCTCCAGACACTGGGAGTACTGGACACAGTACTCAAGGTGTGGCCTAACCAGTGCTAAGTACAGGTGCAGAATGACTTCCCTGCTCCTGCTGGCCACACTATTCCTGATACAGGCCAGGATGCCATTGGCCTTCTTGGCCACCTAGGCACCTCAAAGGTCCTTCAAGGATGACATGGTAAAAATTCCCCCAAACAGACACAAAGTCAAATATAAAGAAGTGTCCTGGCAGGCATAAATCCTGCCAGTCTGGTTTAAACCCTCACTCAGTCCTCCTTCTGTTCAGGGTCTGGAAGTTGAAGTAGATTGAGCAAAAGCAAAGCCTTGGGGCTAGCAGCTTAGCACCATGTGTCAGGCGTCTGGTGCAGCCCCTCAACATGCCTGTGTAGTCACACGAGGCATGAAGCTTTGAATGCATTGGGCAGTACAAGGATGCTAAATGCCTATTGGCCAGTTTAAGTTTCAAATTGGTCTATTTAAGGGGGGGTGATTTAGAAGCTGTGCCTTTCTTCAGAGATTGTCTTTTCTACACAGCCAGCCTTCCCTGCACAGCAGGAAGCAGCTCCCATTAGTGTGGCTCTTTAGACTGGGAATCGCCGTGGCCATGTGTTTGCAGCTTACACTGGTAGCAGCTCTCTGCAACTCTCTCTCTCCCCTCCTCTGCCTGGAATATTTTGTATTTTACTGTGGGATCATTATCGTGAGTTTTGGACGTGTTCTTATACGGGAAACTTACTCAGGGATCCGAGGCACATCGTGAGTACCATGTGCTAGGGTTAATGCTAAGCCTCTGCAGCACAGTTAGAATTTTTCCTGTTTCACGTTCCTATTTTTTTCAAGTTCATTCTGTGTTAATAAATATCCTTTGTGCAAACATTTCCTGTCGGCCAAAAATCCAAAGAATCTGAGGGAATTTTCCCGAATGTTTGAATATTAATAACAAAAATTAATATTCTGATATATTAATAATTGATAGTTCATACGCGGTTATTAATATCTCATCACAAGAAGTCTACAAAAATGCCCTGTTTCAGCAAAGTGATTCATAAACTAGACAGAGGTAGTAGCTGATAGAGCTGACAAGTTGTTGGGCACCAACAGAAGATTTCTAATCCTGCATTGTCTAACACTGACAAGGGAATTTTTTCCTCAACCTCTGAAAAAGATTGCCTGTTACCACCTGGAAGTGTAACACTTCAAATGAAAAGTACCACACTTCACTGCCTCAACCAGATATCATCAAACATCTTCCTTCCCACGGTCACTGTAGAGGAACTATGCAAATTGGTTTTCAAAGTCCTTAATTTTTTACTTAAAGGTCCATACTTACATCTTGGCCTGCATAGGAATTTAGAAAGTATTTTATTCACTGTCATCTAATACTACTTTGTGTGACAGCACAGAGATCTAAAACATCCTTCTTTAATTGGTTTTACACTCTCAGGTACCTACAGTAAAGATTTTGATGCTTTCAAACAGTCATTACATGTAATCTGCTGTTCAGGGAGACCTGTGGTCATTTAATTCTTGTTACATGTGACTGCCATGTCTTCTCTGCTTCTAACATTCCAAACCAATTCAAAACACAGTGTCATTAAACTGCTCTGATGCCTTCACATTACCTAGCTGTTTTACCAAGCTAAGTACTTCCCTTTTATCACTATGGGCACTGAGTTTCATGTGATCTTATTTTCAACAGCAAATTACTTCCTGTTGTGAGTTCAACTGTTCGAAACACTCTGCAAAGAATCCTACACTGCAGGAAATAGTCCTGTTCTATTTAAATATTTGCTAGTTATACAAATTACTTCCTTTCTGAATTGCTTTGCATTTTTTTTCAATTTCTTTAAATCTTCAGTTTAATCATCAAACTGCTTGGAAGTGCAGGATAGTTTGGTTTAGTTTCAGGATACTATGAGTTTTAAGCTACTCCTGTAACTAATACATGTTTTTACTACATGCTTTTCGACTCCCACAAAAAATAATTTCAAAATAACTACAGCATCAAAAGAAGTACTACTAGGATACTTAAAATTGGAAGGATAAAATTTCAGTGACAACTAACCAGTGATTTTACCATTCCAGTGAAGACAGACCTTGCCATTTCAACCCTTCAAAAAGCAGAATAGCTAAGCATTTCCTTTCCATTTTTTTCTTCATGCCAAAGACAAAACATACTATGATTTCATTTTCAGTGGGAAAGATTGTCCTATGTTATATTAAGTACAGTAAATAAGTGCTAAAGGTATTTGATTAAATGTTTTGGAGGTAAATGCAGAGTGACTTGAGCCTAATGAACTATCAACAGCCCTGACTTGAACCAAATGACCGCTTTCAGGTTACTTAGAAAGGCCACTGTAAAAATAACAATGCATTTTTAGGATTAGCTCTGTTACCTGCTTGCCCAATAGACCAGCACGCACCAAGCAGTGACAAAAGCAGTTTGATGAAAGTTGAGTAGTTAGGGCTTAGCTCCGTGGTTTACATCAGGATCTAATTATAGAAGGCTGGGTCACGCCACTGGCTCCGCCAGCTTCCTCCGGCACACCAGCCCGCGGCTGAGTCAGTGCAGTGAAGAAGGGGGAAAGTCTACCATTGGTGCAGGATCTCAACCTGGCAGAGGTCTTGACTTCTCTCCTGGTCAGAAGAGGACATGCATGTCTGATTTTAAGTGTTGATGCTTCTGATACACCCCTGCTCTAAGTTAAAAAATAAAAAGAAAATAAGTTTTGGACCTGTAAGATCTCTCTGTGATTTTAATCGCTGCCTATTCAAAGCCTCAAATGCAAACCTTCTTCAAAAACACAGTTAAAGAAAGAAATTTAATTAAATGTGTGAAATAAAATATTCCTAGGGTTGCAAGGTTTTTAATAGCATCTACTTGGGCACTTCATTGCCAAACAAGGTCAGCAAACAGTTTTCATCCACAAAAAGTCAAATCTTCCCAGGGGCTAAAAGTTCAGACTTCCAGGCTGCGTTCTGAATTACACCAAAGACCTGCAGTATTTGTCAATTTACAGGAAACTTATCTGCTGTGCAATACAATTGTGAAACAAGTAAATTGTGTAGGAGGACAGCATTTTGTAAAAGAGGAGGATGGCTCTGAAAATTAATATAGAAACCAGCAACTAAGAATGCAGGAAACTCCTTAAGTTTCTTGTGAGGAAATTGAAATAATAAATTACAGCTTCTTTAGCAGCTAGTGCCCAGAATGGCATTGTTAGTAGTGTAAATAAAATCCACCTCCTGTCTATTTGTTAAGCTCTAAGAGTTAAGTCGACTCTTTCAGTGCACTTACCACATCTTAATCTCACAAGGGCAACAAAGAGAAAGGTCTGATTAAATGAATTTTCTACAAACAGGTTGGTAATTATTGACACCAAAAAGTATCCCAAACTACCCTTTTAGTAGGCACCACCACTTACCTTCCCCAAGACTATTTGTTCCTGACTTAGGCCATCCTGGGACTTTTACAACCATAGTAAATGTTTGTTTTGTTGGGTTTTGGGTGTTTTTTTTAATATAGTTGTCAATTATGAATTACAATTGAAACCATTTCTGTAGGTGGAATTTGAAGCCAATTCTTCATTAAGAAAGAAGTATGCAATCATATCTAGAGGAAGGAATTGTAATGAAGTTATAAAATCCATCTTTACTGATGAGTGAGCCCTAATTCTGACTGTGATGAATAATTTCAGTCTGAAGGAAAGGGAAGGGTTACTAAACAGAGTGTATACTGCAGTATGAGAGAAAGCACAGTGTCTTCAATCTACAAGGATAAACAGGTCCTCAAGTTTAAGTAGAAGGCCAAGTGCATACAGTTTTCTTTTAATTAAGGTGATAATTTTATATGAGTCTATTACAAACAAAAGAAGGTGCCTAGTCATTGTTGAGAAAATACAGTTTGAAGGTCAAATTCCTCTGCAGCTGCATAGAGGTCACCTGCATTTCACATAAAGGGCAGCACTGGCCCTGTGGTAGGAAAAGAAAATGCCTCTAATATTTAATCTGATTTTTCCTCAGCTCCTAGATACCTAGTACATTATTATACTGAAGTTATGCCATAACTCTATAAATCCAAAGGGCCCAGTCTTTGGATACATGGTCTTCCAGAAGACCTAGCATATAACCACAAAAGAAGGCAGGCATTTAGAAATGTTACCAAGCTTTGCCCGTGCAGACATTTTCTGGCAAGCATAATGATTTCATTATTTTAAAGGCTGATGATGCTAAATGGTAGCAAAAGCCATGAGGTACCTCGAATACGGGATGAATCTCCATATGTTCAGTGTAGGATATCAGTTCTGCATCAGTCAGCTGAACAGTCTCATTGTGCTGCCAAGTTCTTGTAGGTTAATATTTACAACAGCAAACAGCCATGCAAAAGGACACATCTTCTAGTGGCATAAATGATGAGCCTGACTCCAAAGGAGGCACTCCTTCAAATGGAGCCATCTCAATCCATCAACAGTAGGACAAATCAAACTCTGGTATTTCTAATAAAGGATATTAAGGTAAGTTGTGTATCTTTCCCTCTCCAAATACGCATTTGCAGTCAGAATTGCAGTCAGCAATTCTAAAGCATGTTTAACTGGAGAAACTTAGCATGGGCACTTGCAGCCCAGAAGGCAAAACAGTATCCTGGGCTGTATCAAAAGAATTGTGATCAGCATGGAATTTGGTTCCCATCCCCTCACTTCACCAAGGAACTAGAAGAACGACCACCCAACACGGAAAAAAGCTCAACTGAGCAACGTCAAACTGAGCAGTATGCAAAGTGAATTGCGCTTAATAATCTTCCACTTGCAGAGCAATCTGTCTCCTGAACAACTCTACTTCATCATAGTGGACTGCTTCATGAAGAAATTATTTTAAGCTTGCCATTAGAATTCCCAGTAAGATATTTAACAATCACAACTGGACAAACACATAAGGTCGCAGGAGACACACTGTTCTGACCCCTGTTTTTCCCTTTTTATAGATTTAAAATAGTACTGGAGACCTAGGAACACAGTAAGGAAGTTACTGATCAGAAACAGATCTTCTGCTTCATTAGAGCTCTACCTGGTGCAGGAGACAGAGCAGACAGCAATAAGGATAGAGCTCCTGGGCTGAGCTCCAGCTTTGAAGCCCCAGCAGGGAATCCTCCTACAGCAAAGGATTTCTCTTCTAGCCAGCTGTGGCCAAAGCCTATGCCCTTCATATACTGGAACTTACAAACCAGAATGTCAGCATCCATTTCAAAACTTGTGCCAGGTTGTCAGTTAACAAGGACACTCATTTTTGCACATATTATAAATGCCAATGGCATTAACATGAAGGGTTTTACGGGCTTGGCTGGAGAATAAGTTTGAAAGAGTCCACTTAACTTCCTCCACTGAGGTTGAGTTCCAAGCAGCAGGACTACAGGAGAGTCAATATAAAAGAGTAGGTAATGCATAATTAAATACTCATTTTTTAGAAATGCTAACAAGACTGTTCTCAGTATGTGTGAGAATTTGACTGTTTCACCACTTTTCTCTTGAGTGTTTACATTGTTACATTAACTTGTTAGGGGTATTTCAATAATACAAAGTTATTATGACCTTTTATAATTAAGGATTATCTGAGAAATATATTCTCTTTCTTGAGTTCAAAAGTTTTCATCACAAAATTAGTCTAATATTAAAAGTAATTTTAGACTAGCTGCATTTTAGGGGAGTTGATGGTTTTTCCCTGGTAACTTTTCTTTAGGGAATTCCATATCTGGATGCATTCTGCTAACACTGAAGTCACTGTCTCTTCTACCAGCACAATAGGGAAAATTAAACCAAAACCTCTATTTTTTTGGCAAATGCCATGCCCTAAACTTGGTGGTGAGCAGGAATATCAAATTTTTTTATCAGTTATAAATAAATGTCGTATCTAGCAGAATCACATTCCTTGTTGTTAGCCAGCTCTTTAATAGCCAAATATTTGACCACTGCAACATTTTTCTATTGGAGAAGTTAATAGAAACCTTAGTATATTTCCTATTATGTATTCAAACTATTTGCCAATTTCCTCTCAGCATGTGAAAACCCTTATTTGTGAGCAGTGTACTTCATATACTGGGAATCTCTCAGAGAAGGCAATTACTGCATAAACCGTGGTTAGGGTGTAAGGGTCTCCAAAGCACAAAAGCATTAGGCAAAACAGATGAGAGTGGCTTTTACTGCTAGTGGAGCCTGCAAAGCAAAACCAACTGTACCAAAGGCTAACCTTGCTTACAGTAACTCAATCACTTCCCAGTTGGCAACACAGTGATTTTATCAAAATATCTTCTGTTTTCATAATGAACTTCAGGAATTTTTGCTTTAAGCTACATTTTAAGCTCAGGTATACTTTCCCTTTTAGGAAATACACAATATTAAACCATTCGTTGTTCAAGTCTAAAAAGTTAAGGAGCAGATCTACCCACATCAACAATGTCTCCCTAAGTTTTATGGACACAGAATCATAGAATCCTAAAATGGTAAGGTTGGAAGGGACCTCAAGGATCACCTAGTTCCAACCCCCTGCCATAGGCAGGGACACCTCCCACTAGTAAAACTCACTCAAGGCCTCCTCCAACCTGGCCTTCAACACCTCCAGGGAGGGAGCAGCCACAACCTCCTTGGGCAACCTGTTCCAGTGTCTCACCACCCTCACTGTAAAGAACTTATATCTCCCCTTCTTTAAATTACCTAGCAGGTGGTTCACACCTTTCCAGAAATGATCACAAAAGTCAGCCTTATAGGTCAAACCACCTTGTCTGATTACTAACAATAGAAACAGCTGTTATTTACAACCCAAAAAACCACAGCCTTACTGAAGCACCCCCATATAAAAATAACACAGGCAAATTAAAATGCACTAACAGCACCTCAGAATCCAAACCATTCACAGAAAGAGTGGGAAAATCCAAAAATCCTACCAAGGGATGGGAAAAGGTGATGAGGGTTATACAAAAAAGGAGTTCAGGAACAGTTGTTCAAATAACTTTCAAAGCAGGGATATGGAAGAAAATGAGAATAAAATAAATAACATTCATGTTCTAGAACAAGATAAAAACACAACGGCAAAATTCATCTCATATGAGCAATGTTTTCATGCAAGAATCAGGAGATTAAGCTAAAAAATAATCCATGCATTTATGATTCCTGTAATGCCAAAAATGACACCTTAAATCAAAACCCAAAACCTATTAACAGTCTTTCCCATCCAGCACTGAAAGGGAGATTTTAGTTCAAAATGACTTCATGTTTTGAAAGCCTTTTGCATGCTCAAACTCTGCAGTTCATTTACAGCAACAACTTCACAGAGCTTCTTGCATCAGAAATTCATCAGAAATTGTGCTTGGGTGTAAGGTCAGAGGCAGCTCTCCACACCCAGCTGGGTGATTCATCCCAGCTCCACCAGACAACAGCAAGTTTTTTGTTTTGCTTTCCTATTCATGTCTTCAGTCCTTCTCATGTCACAATGGGCAATGTATGCTCAGCTAGACAGAAGTGATTCGTTCTTGAGCTAGATATCAGTTCCAGTGTGGAATGCTCTGTCATTGGGACCACAACCATCGTATTGAGTAAGCTGCACCATAAGCTGCCCCACAAAGTACAAACATTTTTCCATCTTTCTTTGGAAGATTCCAGATAAGCAACCTCTTCACAGTGCAGTTCCTTCTTTCTTTCCTATTGAAACCTTCTTACTCCTTGATGACTTTCTACATGAGTCGTATGTAGAGGGTGGGTTGGGCAATGGAATCTTCCTGTGCACAGGGAAATATCTCAAAAAGAAGTGACAAGCATAAAATTGTTGTTCTGAGGGCTCAGGTGAAGCCAGAAGCTAGTTTGACATTTTGAGCTGGCCAGAAGGTGTGGTACCCATTTTAAACTAGATGGCAATGCTTGGAATATAAAAATAATTGGCGCAGACCAAAAGATGTTGGGTTCTACCTGGGTTTTTTCCATTATAGATCTGACATCTTAATGATAGGTTAGACACCAATATTCCTGTATGGAAACATTCTTTTGGAAATTAAGAAATTATATTCTTTTGATGCTTTCAGAGGGTTCTTTTTTCCTTCTTGAATCCTGCACAGTTTTCTAGAAAATTCTATCACTGCTATACAATTTCATGAGCTATTTCCAAAGTCTATCTAAGCCACCTCTTACTGTTTAGTTCTAGGAGTAATTTTAAAAGTTTCCATGGGACTTGACTAAATTCTTGCAGGATTCCACTATTCTCCTTCCTATTACATTTCACAGCATTTTTTCCCCAGTCTGTTAAAGAAAGGGCCTGGAGTCAGTATAATCTAATTTGGACATTCTGATGACTGAATGTAAAGGGGGAAATAGAATCATCATTAATTTATAACACATTGCCAGACTTAATAGCAAGTACTGACCACCACATCTTTGGAAATACCTATCACAAGACTCAAGCTTTCAAGTCTTTCACCTCACTGGTTTGCCATCACAAACAACCAATCTCAGCTGTTTTTGTGCTGATGTATTTGCAATGGATCCTAAACTCTTATTCTTGAAAAGGTAATTTTAAAAGTCAAAATAACTTCGCTTCTTCTCTCAAATAGAATCATAGAATGATAGAATGGTAAGGTTGGAAGTGACCTCAAAGATCATCTAGTTCTAACCCCCTGCCATAGACAGGGACACCTCCCACTAGTACAGCTCACTCAAGGCCTCCTCCAGCCTGGCCTTGAACACCTCCAGGGAGGAAGCAGTCACAACCTCCCTGGACAAGATCTCCTGGAAGCCTTCTCTTCTCCAGGCTGAAGAGTCCCAAATCTCATAGCCTGTCCTCACAGCAGAGCTGCTGCAGCCCTCTGATCATCTTCGTGGCCCTTCTCTGGACCCACTCCAACACTTCCATGTCCTTCTTGTGTTGAGGGCTCCAGAACTGCATACAGGAGTCCAGGTGGGGTCTGACAAGAGCAGAGTAAAGGGCCAGAATTCCCTCCCTTGCCCTGCTGGCCACACTGCTCTTGATGCAGTCCAGGACTCAGTTGCTGTCTGGGCTGCACGTGCACACTGCAGGCTCATGTTGAGCTTTTCATCAACCCAGACCCCAAGGTCCTTTTCCTCAGGACTGCTCTCAGCCATTCGCCACCCAGCCTGTATTTGTGCTTGGGATTGTGCCTACCCAGGTGCAGGACCTTACACTTGGCTTTGTTGAATTTCATGAGGTTGGCCTGGGCCCACCTCTGCAGCCTGTCCAGGTCTCTCTGGATGGATCCCTGCCCTCTAGCAAGTCGACTGTGCCACACAGCTTGGTGCCATCTGCAAACTTGCTGAGGGTGCACTGATTCCTCTGTCCATGGCACTGACAAAGATGTTAAATAAATATTCTATATTTTTATTTATATAAATAGATATATAATATGCCTATATTCTTTTTAAAAAAAATAAAATAAACAAACAACAAAAACCACCCAAAAATCTCCACAAACCAAATCAAACAGAAGATACTTTGCTGTTATCTAATTGGAAAGCAGAGACTTTAGTCTGAAACAAACACATTTTGTGACTATCCAGGATGAACAAACAAAGTGGGGCAGAGAGCTAATAACTTATGCCAGCATTGTTCTGTGCATGAAGAATCTATGCTCATGGGAGGACATTACAAAAATTAGACTAATGTAGTGGAAAGAATGAGTTTGATCTTCTGTTACAGCATCGTTCTATCACCATTGCTTTGCATTTCAGGCAGCTTCACAATGAACACCTTGAAGAGTGAGAAAAGCATAGCTGCTGATTGGAATTCGCTGGGCTTAGACTGGACTATGAAATGTTTGAGAAACATGTAGCAGATGAGGAAAGTTATATTTCCTCTGTGCTTGCTCCTTTTCATGCAGATGGCTGTGTACTTGATGAAAAGTATCTAAAATCTTCTCCAACCTCTTTGATCAAGTTGTCAACCATTGTTTAGTCTGTTCCATCCCTGACTCAAGAGCATTTACAGGATTCTCTTCCCTGGCATGTGAGCATCATAAGAAGACTGAACCAAAAAGTGTCAAATGGCAGGTAGGAAGATACTATGAAAATACTGCAAGAGGATATTAAAGTCAATTTAGGATTCACATTATCAACTGAATCACTTCTTCAAAAAGTGAAGGGAAAATTCATATGCTTTTGCTATCATTGATGTTAACAGTGAAGGTGCCATAGAATCATAGAATGCTCTGCGTTGGAATGACCTGTAGAGGTCATCTAGTACAATCCCCTACAGTAATCAGGGACATCCCAAACTACATCAGCTCAGAGCCCCATCAAGCTTGGCCTTGAAAGACTCCAAGAACGGAGCCTCCACTGACTCCCTGGGTGACCTGTTCCAGGGTTTCACCACCCTCACAGTAAAGAACTTCTTCCTAAATGTCTAGTCTGAATCTGTTTAAATTTGTTCTGTAGTTTAAAACCATTGCCCCTTGCCCTATTGCTACAGGCCTTTGTAAATAGTTCCTCAACAGCCTTCTTGTAGGCTCCATTAAGGTACTGGAAAGGCTGCTGTTAACATGTCCCCAGAGACTTCTCTTCTCCAGGCCGAAAAGCCTCAACTCTCTCCGTCTGTCTTTGTAGGAGAGATGCTCCAGCCCAACTTACAGGCACTGCATGTAATCTGCTTTACAGTGATCCTAGAATGGTAGCCACTTTCAGCAAAATAACTCTGGATAGTTCAAATTACAGAGTTTTGACACAAAAACCATATAGCAAATATTTCAAATCGGCATTGGAAATACTGAAAATATGATGAAAGTGGCTGTTGATTTACAGTACTTTTCTTCAGGTATCAGGATCACAGTTCTAAAGGTGGTATGAAATCAAACCAAGAAGTGGTCTGCAGTCTATTTTACTGAAGTTACTACACCCAAGGCAGGCCACATCCAATGTCTCTGTCTACCATCTCCAGAAGTCTACCAGCATATGGAACAGCAGTGCTTTGCAGACGTTGCAGTGGAAACTTTCCTACAAAGGTTGGCCCTTTAGAACACTACATTAGGAAAGAAGAATTCTTCTAGTGACACCCAGTTTATTACATTAATATCTAACTCAGCTGGCAATAAATACATTTACTGAAAACTAATATGCAATGGTGACCTTGAGGAAGTCCTGTTGCTGAAAAATCCCACAGGGATTCTTCTTTCCATCTCACAGGAAAAGTTCACAGGTTGAGTAGGCACCTCACAATACTACTTCTGAATTTTTTCACCTATGTGCATATATCAATGCATAAGAAAAGTAACTTGCTCACAGAAGCAACTCTTAACAACTTTGTACTGTGTACATTTTCTCCACTCAGTGTATGTTTTGTGTACAAACCTCTGAGACACAAACCCTGGTGGCTCATTAGCATAACAATGGCATATTAATGACATCAATGTTGTAATCAAACAATAAGGAACATCAACATGTTGTCACCCATGTATCTCCAACAAAAAAAAAGAATACTAACGCAAATGTCACTGATAAAAGTGTGACTTCACTCTTCTGGCACACACAAACTATCACTACCATGTAATTAACGCTGCTAAACTCGCAAGCTCTTCTCACTCACACATTGCTTTTATCCCCCTTGGAAGGAAATAATTCCAGTGGTTTTCATCAACAACAGTCATTTTTCCTGTGACTCTTTTCACTCCAAAAAGAAATGCATGGTTTAAAAATTGATAAAATACAGTACTTTCAGTCCAGACTCTGATACACAAAAGGGAATTCACCATGAAAGAAGGAGAGCTCCTGAGTCAGAGGGGCCCTTCCTTGCCAGTGGTTGGTTTGCTGTCATTCTGTCATTCTATGAGGGACTGAGTCCATACTATGACTTGCTCTGTCTGAGAAAGTCTTACTGCTTCCCAAGGCCCTAAGCAAAATCTTTCAGCAACGTCAGTTGTTTCATTAGTTTCTTATCCAGCTGAAATATAAATGTTTACTGCAAAGAAATAACTGCTGAAGCACCAAAGGTACTAACAAGTAGTAGGCAGCTACTGTAGCAGTAGTAGCTCCTGTAGGTAAATTGTGGCTAATGTCTGTTATCAGTCAGCTCACGCGTTGCAGTGTCTGATTCCAGCGCATCAGTGATGCAATCTGACTACAAGGAGAGCTGAGGTGAGTCATTACAGAGATGGGACATGCAGGGGCACCGAGCCAGCAGTAGGGGGTTGTCCTTTTTTAAATTAATGCTGGAGTATCAGAACAGGCCTCAATGCTGCGACCTTTCATAAGATCAGCTCAATGAGAAGAGGCAGTGCTCATCTGTGCACACATTTTAGTGACCCTTCTCCCTCCCCTGAAAAGTAATTTGGGCAGCAAAGAAACGGAGTCCATGAAAAGCCAGTGCAACTACCAACATCTCTGAAACGGAAGAAACAAGTCACTTCAGATGACTGTGAAATCAGAGGTGTGGTACTTCTCCAGAACAAGATTCTGGGTTTAAGAACTCCTGCTTTCAAGGAATAATGATGGGCAGAGCAACATTCTGTCATTTCCTCTCTCCCAGTGACACAAAACAGCAGGAAATCACACAGTGGGTAGCCGCTGGCTCCCAGGGATGCAGACTTTCCTATGAATCCTGTCTCTCTAAGACTGGAGAGAAGAGCCATGAACTACAATATATATATAGAAGTAGATACACATTTGTACACACATATAGTATATTTATTAGGCAAGAGGGTGAAAAATTATGACATATTACAACTCCTCTGGAAGGAAAAAACCTAAAGGAATGCAGCCTTTAAGGTATTGCTACTCAAAGAGACTCCAGTTTAATAAGCAGGCAACAACTACACACCATCATTCATGCACATTGGTATGGGAGTCTACAAAAAAAACCCTTTGAAGAGGATTCTAAAAAACTGTAACTCAAAAACTTTTACACACTAAATAAATCTCTCTTTATATATGTCTCCAGGAAGATATCTGGTTTCTTTAAAAATTCCTATGCTTATGGAAGTGTGGAAATCCAACTACATTGGCTGGGCATCAATTACAACTGAGCTCTTGTGCTTGGTCTACAGATCAGTGCAGATCTGGACAGCAGATACACAAATATAAAAACCTTCTCATAAATAAATGTTACATTTCCCCTCTCTACTTCCTTTTC
The DNA here is from genome assembly GCA_013396675.1 of Eubucco bourcierii. NCBI lineage: Eukaryota > Metazoa > Chordata > Aves > Piciformes > Ramphastidae > Eubucco > Eubucco bourcierii. The sequence goes on from VWZE01000823.1 coordinate 284,183, forward strand.
CATTTTCATTTGCAGGTGGAATTTAGACCATTAAAAAACAAATATTGTGTATGGTGGAGTAAAATTACAAGAAGTATCACAAATAATAACACATTTTGTTATCAATACAGCAATACAAGCTAATGTTACTCCTTTTACTAATTTATTTGTCTTTTCAGCACTAAATATGAAGTGTAGATTAAAGTTTTCATGCTGTTTCTCTACCTATCTCTTTCAGTGTTTTACAGACTCAGAATGAGTCATGTTGAGTTATTTTGCCAAAGACTGTGCAATTTAGTGTCAGATGGTTTGGTATAAATAAGCACTCTTCACCAGTTGTATTGTGTTTCTCACAAGTTGTGGAAGGGAGATTGATATTGCACTTTTAGGTCATCAACAAAATGTGACAAAATTAGCTCATGGTAAAAATTCTATTTGACAATCATATGATACTTCAGAATGCAGGGTTATAGCATCTAAACACTCTGGTCCCACAGTGAAGCAGATGTTTTTCTTAAAATTCTTTCTGTGACTCATTATCAATTCTAGAAAACAGTTTTGTTTCCTGGACAGAACAGCATCATTATTCATTGCATTTTACTTGAAAACACTTTGTTGCCATTAGCATTTAAGTAAGCCACAGAATCATAGAATGGTAAGGTTAGAAGGGACCTCAAGGATCATCTAGTCCCAACCCCGTGCCATAGGCAGGGACACCTCCCACTAGTACAGCTCACTCAAGGCCTCCTCCAACCTGGCCTTGAACACCTCCAAGGAGGGAGCAGCCACAACCTCCCTGGGCAACCTCTTCCAGTGTCTCACCACCCTCTCTAGAAAGAACTTCTTCCTAACATCCAGGTTCAATCTCCCCTCTGCCAGTTTAAACCCATTGCCCCTTGTCCTGTCATTGCAACACCTTGTAAATAATCCCTCCCCAGCCTTCCTGTAGGCCCCATTCAGATACTGGAAGGCTACTCTAAGGTCTCCTGGAAGTCTTCTCTTCTCCAGGTTGCAGACCCCCAACTCTTGTAGCCTGTCCTCACAGTAGAGCTCCTGCAGCCCTCTGATCATCTCCTTGGTCTCCTCTGGGCCCACTCCAACGGTTCAATGTCCTTCCTGTGCTGGGGGCTCCAGAACTGTACACAGCACTCCAGATGGGGTCTGCTTCATAAACAGAGGGAAGATGTAAAAAAGTGTAATACGGCTATTTGAGAAAGCTAGTTCTGACCTTCATTGCTAAGTACAAAGGCTCTGTAAAAGAGATCTTGCAAGGCTGAGCTGTACTTTGTGTTCTTTTGCATAGTTTGGACCATGTATCAAAGGACAGTTCCATGTCAAAATGTCTTCTGCTAGAAGACAAAATTTTTCCAGATGAATTAAAATTCCATGATAAATGTGAAAAATCTTCAAGAGTAAAGAACTAAATGAGCTGCTGCAGCATCTAAACTGTCCAGCAAAGCTCTGCTCTAACCACATGAAAGGAAGAGGCAAATGATGGTAAATGGAATGAAGCAGGAGGATATAAGGGACAAAAAAAGAGAGTAGGCCTTCTCGAAGTGCAATTGCAGGAAAACACCAGAAAGTTGGAAACTGCAAACAGAAGTGCAATGAAACCTTTATAAGCTGTGTGAATCACTGTTTGGCTAGAAACCAGGAAATAATTGCTGGAACAGGCAAACTGTGAAAAGCCATCATTATAAGACCCTCAGCTGGATACAAGCAAAGTGACTTGGGAGAAGCTCCTGGATTGACTCTGGACAATTCCCATAGATGATGCAGGTTAAGAGAAAACAGGGGAACCAGGATTAAGTAACAGACCCCTGCTCACTGTGAGATGAAGTGGTCTGATTTAATAGGTTACAGGAAACACTGCACCCAGAAAACCACAAATTAACTCCCCGAGTCAAGGGTGACATTCAAGTATCTAGAACGGAAGCAAAATATTTCTTTCCTCCATTTTTCCATGAAGTGCATGACTGCACCTGGTTTTAAAAGGAGGGGGTTTCTCCTAAGGAAAAAAAACCAAGAGTTTCCCATAAATTGGTGGCTTTCCTTGGAATAATGATAATTCATTTAAAAGCAATCAAACAAAAAACTTATCTGAGAAAGACACAGAGGGTTTTAATTATTGTGATGGGTTTGGACCAGAGCTGCATTTTAGTGTATTTTACTTCTGTTATTGTTTTAAAGTTTAGCTTAGTTTTTCATGTCTAACTGTAAACAAGAGATGGACTTTCCAGAGATGCTGAATAGAAAAAAAAAAAAAAGGTAAAAAAAGTAAATAATTGGCTATTGGACTGTTGGATGCAAAAAGAGTAACAAAGATAAATCTATGTGATTCCATTCTCTTGATGATAGGGGTAAAATTCAGTTCCATAAACAATTCTGTCTCTTCCTCCTTCACTCCTTTCCTCCACAACTTTGCTTTGCATAGTCCTTATCTCTGTCCTGAACGTCTTGCTGGTGCAAACTGTCTGGGAGGTAACGGGAGAAAGAAGGGGGAGGGGGAAAAAGAAAGCTGTTAGAAGTCCTTCTGGGTTTGTCCAGAGGGGTGACTGAGGTCCTTAAGAGGGTCCTCATGTTGTCTCCACTTTGTAAATATATGTAAATACAGGTAAATATATTTTTGTACAGATACATTGTATCTTATGCTTTTAGATTTTAGCTTGCTGTAAATGTATAGCTTCATTTTGCTTCCAAACCTTCTAAGCTAGTGTGGTGACTTTATTTTGGGGGGAATTGTAACCTTCCACAACTTCCATTAGAGGAAAACTGAAGCATAACCCTAGAACGGTGATAGCAGGAACAAAGTAGTGTGGAAGCACTTCCAATTCAAAACTTCAGGTTTTAGAAGAAAAGCTTTCAATTGTACATTTTCAGATTTTCAGTTTACTTTTTCTTTTTTTCTGAATAAAATCAAGAAGAATTCCCATTAGCTTTAAAGACAAACTTCTAGAATAAGTGTCTCTAAACATATGTAAGTATTTCCTTAGCTTGATAAGCACAACTGGGTAGGATATTTCTTTGAGAAAGACCTGGAGAATCAGATGGTAATATTACTGCTTTTAGTCCAAAAAAGTGCTGTTCTCTGTGACAAGATTATCAAGAGGTTAAAGCTGAACTCCACTGCACTTAGAGAAGTGTAAGACACAAACATTTGCTGAATATATGATGACTGTGAGGTTAGACAGCAAGTTACTACTAGGAAAATGGCTGTGACTGGGAGCTATTGAAACAGGGATGAGAAAGCCAGCACTTCTGCCCAGCCTCGGAGTGCTCTGAGAGGACTCTCTTTGAAAGCCCTGGGTGACCAGAGCTCTATCTGCCCTCTTCTGCAATTCATAAAAACATTCAGTTCTCACTCCTGACAAGCCTGACTTCTGGGTGGTCATTAAATACTACAGTACTCAGCCTTTGTAACACCCATGAAGACACACTCAAGCGAAGGAGAATTTAGCTCTCAGCTATTAACTTAATTAGTTTTTATTCTGTTTTTTACAGGCCAACTCAGAACACTACCAGTACGTACAATTTTCCCATTTATTATGGATGACACAGATCTGACCAAATTGAAGCATCTCAGAAAACATTTATCTGTTGGTGGAAATACACATTTCTTGTGCCTGCTGCTGTCTCTATAATTTCACTCTCTTAAAGCGATAATAGCAATCTCTTTCTTCTTCCCTTATGTAAATTGGAAGTACCCTTCTTAATAAAATAACAGTGGTGAAAGAGAACAAGTAGCAGGCTCAGTATGCTCTATCATTACATAGAAGTGGTATTCTTCAGAAAAACTTTTCACTGTGTAACTGGTCTCTAGAAATTAAAGTTCTAAGGAGAAATAACATTTACATGGGATTTCCAGATTTAAATTAATTCTAAATTAAATTCAAAAGCTTTTAGAAGGTGTGTACACCACCCCAGAAAGAATGAAAAGAACAAGGCCAGGGGACAATGATACTTCCCAGAATGCTCCTTCAGACTCTTAAAGGACATGGAAAGACATGGAACTCTTGGAGCAGGTCCAGAGGAGGGCCACGAAGATAATGAGAGGGCTGGAGTAGCTCTGCTCTGAGGACAGGCTACAAGAGTTGGGGGTCTGCAGCCTGGAGAAGAGAAGGCTTCAAGAAGACCTTACAGTAGCCTTCCAATATCTGAAGGGTGCCTACAAGAAGGCTGGGGAGGGATAATTTATAAGGTCTTGTAATGACAGGACAAGGGGCAATGGGTTTGAACTGGCAGAGAGGAGAATTAGACTGGATGTTAGGAAGAAGTTCTTTCCAGTGAGGGTGGTGAGGCACTGGCACAGGTTGCCCAGGGAGGTTGTGGCTGCTCCCTCCCTGGAGGTGTCCAAGGCCAGGTTGGACGAGGCCTTGAGTGAGCTGTACTAGTGGGAGGTGTCCCTGCCTATGGTAGGGGGTTGAAACTAGATGATCCTTGAGGTCCCTTCAAACCTTACCATTTTATGATTCTATAAACTGGAGATTGTGCTTCTTACAAAATCATTGTTAATTGATTTTCCTTCCGTAATTCTCTCCAGTTGCTTTTCAAACTTTTGAAAACTGTTGCTATCCTGTGGCAGACTCCCACAGGTGAATCTCACAGGTTTAAAGGAGCATCTTCTTCTGCTTTTCTGAAATCTGCCTCTTGCTAATTTCATTCCATGCACCAGATCTTGTTGGGAGACAGTGAGCAATCTCCTTCTATCTTCTACCATACCACTCTGAATTTATGGATTTCTATTGTCTCTTCATTTACAAGGCTTTTCTCCGAGGCACAGAACCAGAACTTCATACACGTTGTCGTAGATTAAAGTGCACAACATGCAGTGACATTACAATACTTTCTGGTTTGTTTATATTTTTTCCTGGTTTTCCTCAACATCCAATTTTCTTCTTTTTTAACCTTTTTCTGGACCACTATTGAGTATTAAGCTGACACACTGAGCTGGCTGATATTCAACTGACTGATATTGTGACCCTGCTTTGAGCAGTGCGGTTGGAGTATAATTTCTCCAGACATCTCTTCCAATTTCAACAATTCAGTGAGCCTGTGATTCAAGCTTAAGGGACAGCAGGTGAAATATTTCTATTATGGCACTGCACAAGATACTGGAATCACTCCTGTCCCAATGTTATGCACAGCCTCAGCAGCCCTCATTCAAGAAAAATGAACGCAAACTGGATCAAGCACAGAAAATCATTACTAAGATGAATGGGAAAGGCAGAGCTTACCTTCCACAAGAAAACTAATTGAACTTAGATTCAGTCTAGCAGACTGAAGACTGAAAAGGTTTATGATTGATATCTGAAGTACATTAGAAAGCTAAAAACGGTGAATGTCTATTTAAACTATATGACAGCAGTGAATTAACAACAAACTGTCCAGGTGTATTAACCACTCTTGGGGAAAAAAAAAAAACCAAGCTAGGAAATACGACAGAAGTTCTATGAGGGCTTTAAGCATTTCCATCTGTCAGTGATCCTGGCAGCATCAATGCCAAAAGCTCGTTATATTTAATATGGAGTTTACTGAGTTTTGACATTTTTGTGAGCTCTTTCTTTCTTGAAACTAAATGAAAGGGAAGACAAGGCAATTTTTCAGTGTGTTTTACCTTTCATGGAATTTCACAGTGTAATGGAATATGACACTTTTCAAATGTCTTCATCCTTGTCTATCTCAAATGCAATACATGCAGTTTGAAACTATTTGCTAGAGTAATAAGTAAGAGGTGGGCCTTCTACCAACTCTGGATAAAAATAATAACAATGGGGAGGAACGTCAAAACTCTCAGAATTGTCTATGCTGGAGAGAAAAGCAAGCCCAAACAACACAGCTCTTGGAAAAAGCAATTAACAAATCAGAAATTACAGCTGCTAAATCTTTCTAAGGAGATGGGACAAATGTTTAAAGCCCTAAGCAGCCACAATTCTATTACCTCACATGAAGTCCCTTATTAATGACTGGAAAGGCCAATAAATTGCTTGTCTATCAGAACAACCGCTTGCATTTTGCCCTTTAAAACTGAAGTAAGAGGTACAATCAAACAATCAACAAACTGAGCAGGCTTTGTGTTCTCTGACCTCACTGCTCGTTATGCATTTAAGCTCTACAAAGGTGGGGCAGAGCGTGGAAACTATTGGTCTCAGCCCTGAGATATTTAGCTGCTGTTGTGTCAGGAGACAGCATGTCAGATTTTATCTGAGCTGCAAAAGTCAATCCAACAGTTAGGAAGTACAGAGTGTGGGGCATTATACACCTCATAAACTCTTTTAGTCAGAGTATTGTGCACAAAAGATCTTGAGTCACTGGCTTTTTCTTGACTTGCTAAGAACATAAAAGCATGTCCTGTGATTGTTGCTATGATGAAAGGTCTGCCACTCCACTCAGATGGCTCATGTCTGCTCATAAACAGCTTTGTTTAGAGCTCCTCTTCTTCCTGGGCACAGTGTCTGTTTGGACACACGCGACGTTTTGTGGAGCACCACACACAGAAGCACATAGACTAAGGTCAGAGACCTGTTTGCTTTCTGAAGAAAAAGCAACCAAGTCTCTCCAATGCTCCATAACTAGGGGAAAAAAAAAAAAAAAAAAAAAAAAAAAAAGGATAAAAAGTTTTCTTAAACAGGAAAAAAAGGAATTGTTACTCCCACTTTTTTTAGAAAAATATCAGTATCTCTGGGGATGACTTTACTCTTCCTTTCACAGATGGATGGTTGCTACTTTATCTCCAGAGAGGACACAACTCTCCCAACAATTCACATTTAAATTCTGATTTTAATCACTCTCTCCTAGCAAGTCTTAACCTCACTATGGGAATGAGACTTAGATCACCAGCCTCAGGGGAGCCAGTCTGAGACACTTTTCTGTACATAAATTATTTCTAGAACGTGTATGTAAGACATAAAAAAAAGTGTGTAACACTTAAATCTTTAATTACTATTATTGCAGATTACAGGAATCTCCCTTTTATTAAGATGGTGAACTTCTGACAGGTTTGAAACAAATGATTCTTGTGTGGTGGAACAGGTCACATCTAGCAACAGCCAATCCACCAAATCACCACTCTCTTGACCAGCAACAGCAATGGCAGCTACCTTGTAAACCTTTGAAGAGCTCCTGGGAAACAGAAAATATCTGAACAGGTCCAAAGCAGGTTCAGTCACCAGTGTTTGCTTATGGACATTTTAAACTGTTTTAATTTTATTGCTCAACAGATTTTGTTTGAGAGTGTTTTGGATACCTGAGCTGATGTAACAGGGTAATTATCTCATTTAGAATTTAGTTTTCTGATCAACAATTTTAATTTGAAGGTGAATACACTTATCTGCCCAAGTGTATCCCCATGCCTTTATTCAATTTAATTCTTCTAACACTTACTGGAATTTATTGCTCGAAGAAAGAACAACCCCAGGTATCAGTATAGGTTGGAGACTGATCTGTTGGAAGACAGTAAAGGGGAAAAGGATCTGGAGGTCCTAGTTGACAGGAGGTTGACCATGAGCCAGCAATGTGCTCTGGTGGCCAGGAGGGCCAATGTCATTCTGGGGTGTATTAAAAGGGCTGTGGTTAGTAGGTCAAGAGAGGTTCTCCTGCCTCTCTACTCTGCCCTGGTGAGGCCACATCTGGAGTACTGTGTCCAGTTCTGAGCCCCCCAGTTCAAGACAGACATAGAACTGCTTGAGAGTCCAGTGCAGTGCCACAAAGATGATTAAAGGAGTGAAACATATTTCTTACGAGGAGAGTCTGAGGGAGCTGGGGCTGTGCTGCTTGGAGGAGACTGAGAGGTGACCTCATCAATGTTTAGAAATATGTGCAGGGTTGAGTTCCAGGAGGATGGAGCCAGGCTCTGCTTGGTGATGCCCAATGACAGGACAAGGGGCAATGGGTGGAAGTTGAGGCATAAGAAGTTTCATGTAAATGTGAGGAGGAATTTTTTCACTGTGAAAGTGACAGAACACTGGAACAGGCTGCCCCGGGAGGGGGGTGGGGGTGTGGAGTCTCCCTCTCTGGAGATACTCAAAACTCACCTGGACGTGTTCCTGTGTGCTATGGTATAGGAGAGCCTGCTCTGGCAGGGGTTGGACTGGATGAGGTTTTGAGGTCCCTTCCAATCCCTGACATTCTGTGATTCTGTGAAGAAAACACTTCAGTATTTCAGCCAAAGGATCTGGCTCAACCCCATCTCATCTAATGGGAAGTGTTTCAGAGACTTTGCTGAAGGTAGATGGGTTTTTAATGGTTCCCTGAACTAATATCAGGTCTAAGAGGCAGCTACTGTAATGCTGACTGGCTGTCATTTCATTTTTATTCTCACTTGTATTTAGCCATGTACCATGTTTTATTCTCTTCCTCAGCATCAACAAACCTCAAACATTAAATAACTCTTTACAAACTAATAGGAATTAAAGAAAACTTCCTTGGAGTTTCCTGGCACTCAGGATGGAGTGGAGCTCCAGCTTCACTACACTGCCATTTTAGCTGTTTGATAGCCCAAAGATAGATGATAATCAGAAACTATTCAAAGATCACCGTTATAATGCACAAGTGAATCCTCAGCAACATATATTTAATAATATAACTATAATGAATCCTAATTAACTTAGACTGTACAATTTTAATATTCTGTAGCCAAGATTTACTGACATCTTGCAACCATTAACTAGTTATTCTTGTACTAGCCTGTACAGAACAACTAAGAGAAATTATATATTAGCCATATTAGTCTTGCCCCTGCAACTTACAAGAACTTCCTTTTATACTTAAAATGGAACCATCTGGGACTGCATCATCCTAAACACTACAATAAATGTGGAACTAACACTACCATCTAGATGTAACTCTACATTTGGCCATATCAATATGTGCCATACTCTCCTTAGAATAAATAGATCTTCATTTCCTGTGAGCCCAAATTATGAAATTCTGGTTTTAGATTAAATGAGCTTATTTGAAAGTTATTGGTTATGCAATGTTACTTTGTAAAGTTAAATGTTCAGCTTCCCAAGTTCGGTTAAGCATTAAAGCATTAAATTATAACTATGGTCACATAATTGATCTAAATCTACTTTAGCTGAAGACTACTTTCATATTAACACAAAATTTTAATAGAGTTCTCATTCAAGTCATCAAAAAGCCATAAGACTATAGGTGGTGCTGCATCCATCCTCTATTTTAGGATCATCTTTTCAGTTCATACCCTTAGTCACATAACTTAAGGTCAAACTGTTAAACATGATCCATTCTACATAATGCAGAACTCTGTAGCATAATTTAGACTTCCTCTGATGCAATATCGTAAATTACATCAGTTTTATATGTTCAAATTTAAAAAAAAAAAAAAGTGTAGCTTATAACAGGGTTTGATATTATTATCCTTATGTCACTACAATACTGAACACATTAAAATGCAATAAGATGCAAAGAATCCAGCTTGTACCACTTCAGCAGAATTAAAATCTTTGTGTAACCAAGAGGCAAATCAAATCCAAACCATAAATTTTACCATCTAGTTTAGAAATATAAGCCAGGACTAAGTTCAGCAGGGCAAAATAGTATAAAGTAAATTCTGCACTGAAATACATTTTCCATTGAAGAGACTGACATTTCTTTGAAGGTTTGCAAAAGGCACTTTATGACCCATTAGGAATCCAATGCAATATTTGTGGCACAAGTGCGTATACTGTAACATTTATTGAGTCTATTTATCTGAGATAAAACACATAGGATACAAAATGTGAAGGCCATTATAATATTTTGTCCCCATTTATTTACCTGGCCAGGACACACTATTGAATTTCACAACTCATTTATGATGGAGCCATGGGAATATGGCAATTGCATAAATAATAGTCCAAGTCAAAACACTAAGCTGTAACCCTTGAAAAAGCACAATTGCTTTTTATAGTAGCTCCTAACTGGCTCTTTCCTCAACACAGAAATATAACACATTAACCATTTATTGATCTTTGATGTCATCAGGTGACCTTTAAAATGAAAAGGCGTGGATTCAAACAAAAACTCTGTTCCATAACAGATTAATTTAGTTGGCTTTTCTTGTGGCACTGTTACAGCTTCCAGAACAAGTATATGCGATGTTGGACACCAAGCATTGCAAGCACAGAAGGTATGTGGCACCAGGGATCAGAACCATGGGTTTAGTCTGTGTAATGAGACGTGACCCTCTATACAAGATTCCAGGATACATCTAAAATAAATCACCTTTGTTAGAAACAGTGATTGAAATACATTAAATTAGTCAACTTGCAGCAAGGCAGTACCCAGATTGCATACAACACACAAACATATTCCAATACATACCCATCTCATAGCCAAATCACTCCAAGCTAGGAGTGCTGGAACCTCACACACGAGTGATTAAGCTGACAGGCAAGAAATCCATTTGGGTGGGTGAGGCTTCCCATCCTGTGAAGATAAATGAAAGGTAATGCTCACAAATACACAGCTGATATTTGATTGGGAAAAACTCTGTATGTGTGAACTAAGCTGAGCCATTTGGCAGAAATCAGTCCTGCAGGAAGTGTCACTAGAGACACACCATAGCAGACTGCAGTCAAAGATCTAGTGGGGTGAGAAGATGGGAGCTGGAAACATCCAAATAACTGATTCCTCTCATTATTTTGTGAATGCAGAGGCTGTAACAGTTTAGGGATGATGTTTTGCCTGCACTGAGGAAATAAGTGCTAATAATGAAGTCATATTCTTTGATTTCTGCTGCCTTTTCTTTTTAATTGCACCAGTTCCGCTAGAATGCCCTTAATCAGATAAACTGCTGAGTCATTCAGGATGCACTGCTGACTCATGACTGTTTCACTTTAGTTGTATGGCATAAAGGTCTGAGAGAAATCTTTTTGGTTAAGTGGTTGCAGCTGAACTTAAAATTTTCCACCCTGGCACTACTAAATCAATAACTATGTAATCAACTACATAAAAATAATTCTAAGATTTAAGTGCATATCTACCTTATTGTCTCTCAACGAGAGATTTAATTGCAAACTGGAGTGGGGTGGGAAAGAGAGATATGTAGCCTATTCTTAAACAAAAGTCTTCAAAAATGGAAAAGGTGAGATAAATCTCACATGTTTAGAAAGGAAAGTGCTAATTTATAGCAGGAAACAACCAATATCTACCATGTATCAGGGCTCAGAATTTTACCATCACTTGGAAAGCTGAAGGAAGAATCATGGAGAGTCGCCATGTTTATTTAAGGCCTTCCCAGCCATCACACTCTCCCCCAAAACCTGGAGTTGCTGTTCTACATCTCCACTTCTGTTCCACAACAGAAGTAATGGGACATATGTTTTCCAGCTCCTCTAAGAACAACGTGTGGAGAGATAAGAGCCCAAGATGATGCAGTGCCAAATGCTTCTCTGTCACAATGATGCGGCCCCACCGATTTCAAGATGTGACTCAGGATAAAAGGAAGAATAGAAACACAACTACATCCCAGGGCAGCTTTTGAATGAAGGGAGAATACAGTGTAGTATAAGCAACACTATGAGTAAGAGATAGTTATGTTTTAAAGCAGAACTATGAATCAAAATACTTATTAATAGCACCCTTGCATTCCTTAATTTTGCTAAAGGGGTAAGCCACTAAACTGTCTTGGAAGTGGTGTTAATATAAAGGTCAGTCAGTCATTAGCAGCATAAAGTATCCTCCTGCACTTTGGAGAATTCAAATACTTAGTAATGGATGTTAAAAGACAAGCCAGAGTTCTTTCAGCAATTTCAGCTGAAAATTGGAATGTGCTTGACAGAGAAGCGTGACGTGCACAGGAGGTAACTCCGTCACTACAGACAACGCCGGTAGCAGGCTACAGAACAACAGAAACATTCCGTTCCTACTCCTTTGGAAATGTGACTTTGCAAGTGTTGGCTAATGCTGAGCAAGGATAGAGACACTCTGCAAATATTACAAGTACTTTTCACCCTATTTATTGCAGCTTTAAGGGATTCCAAATCCTCCCAGACAAACTCCACCTGTGAAATTGCAGACAGAATAGAGCAGAGGCAGCTGGGAAGAGATGAGGTTTTTTTCACATTCATCAGAGACAGAAGCTATTTTATTAAATTTGGGAAGGTGGTCTGCATAGAACATGTTTTTTATTATCCAAATTGAGAACAATTCAAATGTTTTCAAATTTTAAGTAAAGAAATAAATGTACCAACAAAAGTTCCTCTTCCATTCCAAAAGTGTTGTTTACTTGAAGAGCCATTTTCTTTCCAATGAAAAAGAAAACGTTTTGATGAAAAACGTCCTACTTGCAAATACTTGTTTTAATGTTCAGACTAAGAATCTGGAAACCATTGACACTGACAGATTTGCTAGCAGCAGCAAAGTAATGCTACAATATTCCTGCAATCCCCACCTCGCCTCAGGGACCCAGAAATAGCTGCTTGAAGTCCTGGAATGGGTTTATCCAATTCATGAGAAATGCAAATAGGCCAGGGCAAAGATGGACTGATGAGTTATTTCTCAGATAGGGCTTGCTGCTAAGATTGCAGGTGAGAACTGCAGCCTTGGAGAGACTTTTGGCTCACGAGAAACTCAGCCAAACTGAAGAGGCAGTACCAATAGTTCTCATTAACTAACTCAATCCACGAGTATAAAGAAATTTGTGTTCTGGTTGTAGGGATTACTCTAAACCAAAGCAAGAGTGTCTACTGCAAAAGAAAATCCCAAATACTGAAAGAAAAGTTTGCAAACAAGAAGATGATTTAATACATATCACCACTGCCTCCCAGTTTTGCAGCCTTGCAATGGAGTTCTAGGGCATTTCAATCAAGAAGAAGTTGAATGTGTCAATAAAGGAAGTTTGCATGACGGCCACAAAGAATTTAGTCACTGAACGATCTGGATCTAGTAAGCATAGCAAAATTTCTCTTTAAACTATATGAAGCTTTTTGCCAGCAAATTAATGAAGAGCATTTCCTGCAACTCCTTGTCATGTATCGCCACAAAGTTTGTATGCTGCATATACTACAGACTAGGCTTAGGCCACAAATAATTCACATTAGCACAATAATTTTCCCTTAAATGGGTTATACCAATCCTTCCCTCTACACATGATGAAAGTGGAGCTTGTTCTTCCTCTTTCCCTAGGTTTGACAGGATTCAGAAAGCTTTAAAAAGACATTAAACATTATCGCTATCGACAGGTTCCAGATTTATAATGTCCAAAATCTTGTCATTTTAAAAATTCTTGTGACTGTTTTGACAGTCTACCATGGATGCCACAGAAGGCTGAATGCCCTTAGCCTCAAAAGTGCCTTTCTTTATCCCACTGAATTGCATTCAGGATGAGCCAAGTTGCAAATTGTTTAACATTGACATTTTCTTCTTTGGTTTGAATTGTTTAAGAAAATTTAGGAACGTAGGACTGGAAGAGAACACCTGAGCCATCAGATGCAGTCTGTAGACATCCTGTTAAATAATTCTTCTCCTAAAAGTATTAAGCCCCACCTTAAAAGCAGCTGTTCTTTTTCTGAGCCCACTACCTCATTTGTAGGCTCCTCCAGAACCTTACATTATTTAAAAAACCTTCCTCTAATTTCCAGTCAGAAAACATTAATGGCCATTTTAGTCTCATTTTTTTCCATAAGCAAATACTGCCCTTTAGCTTCAATCACTCTTTTCCATGTCCTCTATTCATTCCCTTGTGTATTCATATTGTCTCTCAGTTTTTCTCCTCCTGTGTGGAACAAGCCAAGTCTGTTTTTATTTCTTCACCCTAAAAGTGTCCTCCACTTCCCTACTGTGCTTCAGGAGCACAGCAAAAATTAAGTGGCTAGAGAAGGGCAACGAGGCTGGTGAGAGGCCTCAAGCACAAGCCCTATGAAGAGAGCCTGAGGGAGCTGGGATTGTTTAGCCTGGAGAAGAGGAGGCTCAGGGGAGACCTTCTTGCTGTCTACAACTACCTGAAGGGTGGTTGTAGCCAGGAGGAGGTTGCTTTGTTCTCTCAGGCAACCAGCACCAGAACAAGAGGACACAGTCTCCAGCTATGCCAGGGGAAGTTTAGGCTGGAGGTGAGGATAAAGTTCTTCACTGAGAGAGTCATTGGCTACTGGAATGGGCTGACCAGGGAGGTGGTGGAGTCACCGTCCCTGGAGGTGTTCAAGGTGCATTTGGACGTGGCACTTGGTGCCATGGTCTAGTCTTGAGGGCTGTGGTAACTGGTTGGACTTGATGAGCTTTGAGGTCTCTTCCAACCTTGGTGATACTGTGAACTATCCATAGGCATCCTAAAGGGTCAGGTGCGCAGTGCTGTAAAGGCATGTGAAACACTGGGAACTCCTGAATCCTACTGGGGACCCATGACTAACCCAGATCTGCCACTTCACTCCTCTCTAATCCAAATCATTGACCATTCATGGGCCATTGCAGTTAAGAAAAGATCAAAGCAAAAGAAGCACCTGGTTTTGAAGCTCCCCTATCATCAGGGAGCAGAAGAAGGACAGCACTGGTACAAGTTCTGTTTCTCAGGTATTTTTGGAATTGATAACTCTTTAAGTATTTGACCAAAGGATGAAACAAGAAAACATCAAGAAGAGTTCTTAAATACCCAATTAAAGACACTGAAATCAGCCTAAATTTTCTGGAAGCTCTCAAAAGGCTTTTAACCTCATCCAATGTGGGGGTTAGGTTTTAAAAATTAAGTGACAGCCTATACAACAGAACGAGGCATCTGTATATAGAACGACATATCACACAAAGATTAGATCACCCCTGGACTTCCTGATGAATACAATAAATATACTTCTGGGAGAACAAGTAGGGAATGTACAGTATCGGTGCTGGGATAAAAAACAAACACCAGAGTGAATAATCCCAACTGGTAATTCAATGTTGATTTTGATTCAAAAAAATTACACAAAGAAAATTACCTTGAGTATTATAAAAAGCTCCTTATTTTCTCGTGCCTGGAAACTACAAAATGCTGAATGCCTGAAAGACAGTAACATCAAGCACTGGATGAACAAACTAGTGCTGAGCTGAGAAAAGGAATTCTAATTTTCCATCTTTTCTGTCTTCTATTTCTCAGGGTTTGGGCTTGTTGGGGCATTTTGTATTCTACCCAATACATTTCCTTACAAATTCTACCCTGAATATCTCTTGGGAAAGGAATTTCAGGGTAGACCAGCAAGGCACCATATCTCTTTCACAAACAGTGAAGGTATCTGATGTCCTGCAGTAGGGCGAGGAACCTCAACACTGTTCCACCACTCCTCATCTACGTACATTGCTTTGAAGCACCGGAAAAAGCCAGTGAGATGAAGGGAATCGGTGTGTTTGCCAGCTTGAAAGGTGAATACTCATCAACTGCATTTATGAATGACTCAGAATTCAGACTGCACTTGGGACTCTCTTGTCAAATCATCTATCATGGACACACACAGAGAAAGACACATAAACTAGAAAATTAATCCTTCATATCCAGCTTTATCAAGTACAGTGTCACTGCTGTGGTTCAGCCTAACTTTACAAAACACATTTTGAAGACATCACAGTAGGACAACAGCAATACATTTTACCTAGCAAGAGACTTCTTGTTGCTTAAATATTTTGTTCCAAAGACTAACTCAGGTGATGGATAATGTTGATACACCTCTTCAGTGTACACCCACTTTTCTTCCCTCCTTGTATAGTCCTGAAATCTGCAGCAATGAACTTCTTCTTGAGAAAACTAATTTCTACTGAAAAGAGATCTGAGAGTATATCACCAGTACCTTTAAGGCCACCAGACCTTGCACAGCTTTCAAGACCAGTCACAGGTCTATCCAAGACAGGTGACAGGTAACAGCTATAAGAACTGAGGTATATTAGTGGATTTCTCCAAGAGAACTGATACATAGAACTAAGAACACAGGCTAAGCAGACCACCACTTAAGATGACAGAGAAGTCCTGGGTTTATATCCGCTAGTATTAGTCCTTCGAGACTGCCAGGAAAAGTGTTTGGTTATGTGATATGGCTAACAGTTCATCTAGACCTGAAACTCAAGACTCCAAACATATTTCACAAGCATATTTTCTGGTTTTCCTCTTATAGTTGTGAGCAGACTCTTTTATGAGCCTTCCTCCACTCCGTTTTTTCAGTCTTTCAATTGATTGCATGGATACAGACAACAAGGAGGCAGCTACGGAGCACAATTGGCTGTGCTGGAAGGAGACAAGGGACTTCTGTCTCTCCTGCTGCTATCACCACGTGACAGTAGAGCCACTGAAGCAATCACAATTTAAGCAAAGTCCACAGCTCAGCTTGTCCATGACCTTCAAGAAGTACATCACAGCAGCTAGCACCAGACTCACATGCACTGCTGGTCACGGTGAGATATAACCAGTGGGTCAGTGCAGGACTTACTGACAGGGCAGCAAAGGGTTGGTATTTGTGGAAGGGAGGGGTTTGGGGCAGACTGTATGTGCATGAAGAGGCAATGATGGGTTTGGCCACTGCTGCTAAACACTGCACACAGCTACGGCTCTGACCCATAAGCAAAGAAGCATCTTTGCCATAGGCATGGCTGAATCAGTCCTGGGACTTGGTGTCTGACTACAACCCAACCTTTGAGCAAATGCATGGGAAGGTGGCACACGCTGTGGCACAGGTAGTGTGGGAAAGTACAGATCTCAGTTCAAGCATTCTCTGCTGCTTTAAGGAGCCAAGGAAACCATCTCTTGTAGCAGGAGTACCGAGAACTGAACCCTCCAAGAAACTCTTGTTTGGACTGCTGCTGCTGCTGTCAAACAACATCAAGACTGCTAATGCAGAAAGAGTAACCAGGCACATCAGCCAACTCTGCCACCTTCTGAATGTCAAATGTTGGCAGGCACACACAAGAATTATCAAGTAGCCACCAATCACATCCTTGGGTTACGTTGCCCTGTAACACACTAGAATGGCTAATATTCAGGAAAAGTTCAAGAGACAGACTTTGAAATAGCCCCAAACCTAAATATAAAGACATGTGAATGGACTCAAAGATGGAGAAAATAGACTGTGTCCTAGAAATGACAAATGCCCTGCTGCAGGTGAGTTTTACTAGCTGAAACACATATTTAAATGGTATATCAGTATCATAACAACTACAGGCAGTCCATGATTGTCTCAGTCTACCTGCTTCCTGCCTTCTTTCACCTGAAGCTGCACTGGTACTTGTACATAATGCAGTGAAGAGCCAGCAGACAGCAATGCAGATAGCAGGAGCTCTAGCACAGGATACATTCTACTACCACCCCTTTTAATTACTATTTGTAGTTCCAGGCTGCAGAGATTACCTCCACCCACACAAGGTAATTTGAACACTTTTATTTGGTATAACTATGTACTGACATGATGTTAACAGTTGCAATTTCAAGGAGGAAAATCCTTAGAACTGCAGTTACAGGTTAAACAGAAAAATCTCAGATCTTTCCCTTTGGTTTTATAGAGCCACAGAATAGCTATGGACAAAAAAGACCCCTGGGGGTCATCCAGCCCAACCTCTTTCTCAAAGAAGGGCAACTTTCAAAGTTAGATAAGGCGGTCCAGGGCCTTGCCCACTTGAGTCTTGAAAAGCTCTGAAGATGGAGATTCTACAACCTCTCTGGGCATCTCTTCTGGCACTTAACCTCTCTCATTAGGTGTTAGGGTTTTTTATTTCTATCTAGTCAAAGTTTCCCTTCGTGCAACTTGTGACCATTGCTCCTCATTCTTTTGCCATGCATCTCTCAGAAAAGTCCGGCACATCCTCCTTGTTACTACCTCTTAGGACTACTATTAACTCCACCTTACGTTTCTCTTCACTGGACTACACAAACCTTTGCTCCTCAGCCCCTTCTTCTATGAGGTTCTTGATCCCCCAGCCATCTTAATGGCCCAGTTGATATCACACTATAACCCTTAGCACTGTACTGCTTTGCATCAATAAGGCTGAAAGCGTTGAAATTATCCCTTCATAGCATAGCAATATCAGGTGTGAGGTCCCAGACCCTAAGGCGATTTACAATTTGTAGCAACCTCAGGGAGGTGCTCACCTACCTAAGGCACCTGCCCTTACTGCTGGAACAGAACTAAAGTCCAGTTAAGGGGATTAACAGGGCAGAAAACACGTGTAAAAGATTTCCGCATGAGAGAGGAAAGATGACCAGGGATGAGGAACTGGGCAGCCATTTTCACCGAGACACTTAGCTAACGCATGCTCTGAAACTGCGTTATTAAAACCAGAACAGAAAATTGCATGTTTCATTACCCAGAATTAGAATGAGAATGGACTGGTTTGTGCACCCAAAAAGTGTAACTGAGAGGCTGTCGAAGGTGACAAAAAATGTACCAAGACTGTTATCTAATGATATCAGTACCACTATCTCCCACTCTGTCTTGTATGAAAAATTGTTAAACAAAGCTCGCCTCCCGTACAGTAGGTTCAGGTAGGCTTATTTGGTTTGATCTAACTCTAACAAAGGAGGGGACACAGAGTAATCCAAGTCTATGAGAATGACAACTACAACTGACCAGAAAAGCAAACTGGAAAAAGCCCACAACTCCTGCTTTCAGGAAACTCTGAATCAGAATGGACATGTTGCCAAGTGATCAGATGAAAAAGCAAAATTAATGTACTGCTATTGAACTAAAATAACACAGAGTAAGACTAAATGTGAGAGGCGAGCTGGTAGTAAGACCCTTGGTTCTTAACAGTATGTGATTTGCTTCCAAGTAAAGACTCCAGGCCAGAATTTCAGGGAAGGTGTTGCTGTTGCTATACCAAAGTCATTATTTTAAATTCAGTGAAAATCCAGTTTTCAGGTTGTGGTGTTTAATATACTCCAACTTGCTTTGTTCTAAGCAGACTGTAGGAATTTGGGGGTTGACTGTAAAGGTATGGATCCGATTCTCATCTCAGTTTTTACATTCCCTGATTTTTCAAAAACTACTCTTAATTCACACTTCCAAATTAAAACTAGACTTCAGTTCTTTTTACTCTCATTCTAAGTCAGTCCATTTTGGTTTAAGAAAGCCCTGTCATGGATCCTGTGTGCCAGTCCATGCCTCCCACAAGTGGGCTGGCTGCTATCATCTGACCCTGGGAACTACAGAGCAGTCAGCCTCACCTCAGTGCCTGGCAAGATCATGGAGCAGATCCTGCTGAAAGCTCTGCTAAGGCAAACGGAAAACAAACCAGAGGTGATTGGTGGCAACCAGCATGGCTTCACCAAGGGCGGATCTTGCCTGACAAATTTAGTGGCTTTCTATGATGAAGTCACAGAGACAGTGGACAAGGGAAGGGCAAATGATGTCATCTACCTGGACCTGAGTAAGGCATTTGACTCTGTCCCACATGGCAACCTGGTCACCAAACTGGAAAAACATGGACTTGATGGGTGGAGCACTGCAGGATAAGGAACTGGCTGGATGGTCGCACACAGAGAGTGGTGATCAGCAGCACAGTGTCCACCTGGAGACCAGTGCCAAGTGGTGTCCCTCAGGGGTCAGTGCTGGGACCAGTGCTGTTTAACATCTTTGTCAGTGAAATGGA
>VWZE01000823.1:330536-353364 GCA_013396675.1 Eubucco bourcierii
CTTGAAGCCTTCTCTTCTCCGGCTGATGAGCCCAAACTCTTGTAGCCTGTCCTCATAGGAGAGCTGCTGCAGCCCTCTGATCATCTTCATGGCCCTCCTCTGGATTTGCTCTAACAGTTCCATGTCCTTCCTGTGCTGGGGGCTCCAGAACTGTACACAGTATTCTAGATGAGGTCCCTTACATTTGATTTTTTCCCTGCCATCTTTGATTTATTATTTTTCTAAGCAATATTACAAAGAAAATAAGTGACTTAGATTGGTCTACAGTTACTGTAGTCCTGCACTTCATAAAAATCTTCCACTTCAAAAGTATATGGAATAATGTGAATTTGAACTTTAAGCACAAATGATGAATCTTAACACTTATGATGAAACTTTAGAATATGGCTTCTGAAGCAGCTACAAAATTTTAGACAGAGCCATCACATTAGCACCCAAATTTTACAGAACTTAAAGAAATGTGGAAACCATCTGTTCTGCTAGCTGCAAACCACTCTGCTGGATTTAAGGTCTGGAAAATGAAATGAGCTAACAGAGATATGAAAGGTGCCAGTGGCTGGAAGTTTACCTTCCATAAATCAGAAGTGAGATGCACTTCTTACCATTAAGGTTATGCCATTTTATGTGCAACACTTGGATTATTCACTAAGTGTGAGTCACTTCAGATTAAGTTGCAGTGATTTTCTAATAGATGTTGTTTAACTGCATCAGAATTTGGGACCTGGTGTGGAACTGCTGAGTGAAAAACATTCCTGTGAACTCAAGACATGCTGTGTGGTTATATAGTTGTCCATTTTAGCCTCAATTCTGTAAGTCTGTGGGGCTCTAAGTAATGTCATGACACTTAACTAATCAAGTGTGGGTCATCACACTTAAGAGGAACATAGGTTCCACTTCAAAGGAAGTGACATTGGTACTTCTTTAGTGCCATGGTGTATCAAACTTACTCTACGTCTGTATTCTAGGGTTTTTTCCAAATATTATCAAGACTACAGACGTTTTATAATCACAGACTCATTATTTGCCCAAAAAAGCAAACATTAGCAACATTGACAAGCATTTGGTGGTATCATGCCATTGGCTGTGGAAGGTCACTGTTGTTTTGGTAGTTCTGTATTCTTAGTTTTTAGATCGTACTACACAGTAAACACCTAAAATCATAGAATCATAGAATGGTAAGGTTGGAAGGGACCTCAAGGATCATCTAGTTCCAGTCCCCTGCCATAGGCAGGGACACCTCCCACTAGTACAGCTCACTCAAGGCCTCATCCAGCCTGGCCTTGAACACCTCCAGGGAGGGAGCAGCCACAACCTCCCTGGGCAACCTGTGCCAGTGTCTCACCACCCTCACTGCAAAGAACTTCCTCCTAACATCCAGTCTAAATCTCCCCTCTGCCAGTTTAAACCCATTGCCCATTGTCCTGTCATTGCAAGACCTTGTAGATAGTCCCTCCCCAGCATTCCTGTAGCCCCCTTCAGATACTGGAAGGCTACTCTAAGGTCTCCTCAAAACCTTTTTATCTCCAGGCTGAAGAGCCCCAACTCTCTCAGTCTGTCCTCATAGCAGAGCTGCTGCAGCCCTCTGATCATCCTCGTGGCCTCCTCTGGACCCACTCCAACACTTCAATGTCCTTCCTGTGCTGAGGGCTCCAGAACAGAAAATGCTAGAAAGCTCAAACATGGAGACTCTTACACTGTTATTAGAACATCTGAATATCATTAGCCTTTTACTTTAAACAGTGGTTAAAATCTTGTGGTTCTAAGGAAGGCATGGTGACCACCTGCTCAAGAGGGAGTTCTACTTTCTGAATAAAGTGCAAATCACTCTCCTGTAGCAGAAATTGTCAGGTTGGGTTTTTTTTGATGTTACAAATAGCAAACTACTTCAGGCTCTATGACTTCAGGATTATAAATTTTCTAATGCAGCTTTTTTAGATTGTCACAGGACATTGTCATTGAACAATGCCCACAATTGCTTCCATAATTTGATTTCATATTGCTGACTTACAGTCCCATAACTAGATAGGTATCAGACAGGGGAAAGACCTTACATCTCAAAACAAAGTGTAGGGTAGAAGAGAGCTTGGAAAATCTCTTTGCTCTCTAAATATCTATTATTAAAAAAAAAACCAAACAAACAAAACAAAAACAAAACAACAACAACAAAAAAACCCACCAAACTGCATCCAAACAGATTTTATGTTGAAAAAAAAATGCAGTTATGTTCCTTACACAAAACTGAAGTGTCATATTGATGAACTTGAACAGGTCTCTCCACTGTTAATCCATTTGGTATTATTGAGAGTTGAGAAAGTGGGAAAGCACATCACCAAACAAGAGAAAATGGAATCTCTTCAGACGTTGTGATTATCTTGACTGTAGAATGACTTCATATTACACAGCCATCAAAAGAAACTAAACACCTCAGACTGCTCATCTGAGTAAGAAAATGTGTACCAAAATGCAGGAGATGTACAGGTGATTCACACGTTTTGTTCTCCCTTACTGCCACCTTCAGAAGTCTCTTTCTAGCCATGCAGAGAGAAGCTAAACATTCCATTCATTTTTCCCATCCAACCACCAGGTATCCTTACACATGTTGTAAAATATCTTGAATTCCCTTTAAAGGTAATTCACAGGTGCAAAGTTGCCTTTTAAAGTCTGCGTGGAGAGTGTTTGTGTGCGTGGCCAGAAGCAACAAGGCAGCAGTTGTGAAGGCAGCGCAGCATACGCTACCACACGTGCTGTATTCGCCCTGTGCTGCACAGTGCATGTCCCAAACACTGCATGTGACATTCAGCAGCCAAGGGCAAGGTCTTCTCCAGGATAACACCGTATTTTTATACTGCAAACCCAACATCTGTGTCTCTGGGGCACACTGAGCAATCGTTAGTGCTGATCTGACAGATGCTTTATACTAGGTTCTGTGATTAACATTTTCTGACTATTTCACTTCAAGAACCAGTAAAACATTATGGCACGGTACATATTAAAGGAAAGTGCTCACCTCTCCAAGCTTCACCTGTTATGCTCTTAAATAATAGTAATGATCATTAGTATCCACTTAGTAGGATAGATTTGCATGGTGCTTTGTATCTATGAGGATAACATTTCAGAGTAGTAACTGGGGAAACACTGTCTAGGGAAATTCCTTGATTATTTAAAGACAAAGTGTCAGTTCGTTGGAACTCTTTTTTCATGACTACCTGAAGTTTCTTGTTTCCTTGAAATTAAACTAATAACTTTAACTGTGTGCATCTCATCTTGAAATCTTGACATCATCAAAACAGCATGCACAAAGGCACTTCAGAATGAAGGAAGCAGCTGAAGTGGTGAGGAGGAGTAGAAACAGTCTCAAACTTTAAAGCACCATCTAAGCATCCTGTCCTGTGGAGCATTCTATTACTATCTCTGCACAAAGCATTCTGCTACTATCTCTGCATAGTTCTTGGACCTGTCCTGGACATCCAGGATGGTCCAAGAACTACAAGAGCATTTTTATTAGTATGTCTCCATTTATGGTAAATGTGTGGTATCCTATCCCTCTTATCCCAGTCTTTAATTCCTTCATACTGGACAAAGAGGAAATATTTAGCTGCTGTCATGGAGAGTGTTCACATCCCAGCTTAACACATTTCCTATTCTGCTTATACCTTAAATACTGAATGTTCATACAAACACTGAAAATGCACTGAGGAATTAAGTCACAATGTATTTTAACATATCCATTTCATGACTATGAAAATCTTTCCAACCTTGTGATCAGTTGACCTTGGTCCTTCAACCCATCTCTCCCTTGTATATCTCAGATTAGTCTTTCCAGATCACCTAAAAGTCAACAAACCTTGCTGGTATCATGTCAAGGAAAGAAGGAACTTCAGAGATGCTTGTGGGAAACTCCCGTCCAGCCGCCTGGTAAATTTAAACTCGGCTTAATTGAGTCAGTTCATACACCCACCTCCATAGATTGCATTAGAACTCAGTTTTCCAAATGGAAATGCTTTTCCAAGTGGAAAATAATATATTATTAGTAAAATCTTTTAGGCAAAAATTTTATGTTGTACAATTACATAGCTTGAAAGGGATAGATAGGTGAGATACTCAGGTTTTTGTTCAGTCAAGTTCCAAGCATCTCCAAGGGTGCATATTCCACAGGCTCTCTGGACATCTGTTCCATCATTTGCTACATGTATAGTTTGTGTATAGGATGACAGTGAAGATAACAGAAGATTATCCTGGACTCATTAGAATTAGAAGACTAATTTGAAGCAAAACTCTTAGAGCCTCTAACAAGTTATTAGCCATTTGTTAAAACTTCTTTTAGTAATTTCATAAACTGTTTGAAGTGAGATCTTCACAAGCAATGTGATTCAGAGATTTCATATAGTAAAGTATGAATTTAAGCTTCCATTCATAAAGTATCTGGAAAGCATTCTGGGTGTTGGAGCACCAGTGTGTGTTGGTCTCTGCACTAACCCTCAATTAATAACAAGCAGACAGCTGCAGCCTTCCACAGCTTTGGTCTGTGACTGGCATAGTGCCACGGGGAGAACATACACTAGTCTAATTCCAGTGAGACAAATGTAGGAAATAAATCTCAGAAACCCTACATTTATAAAAGTATAGTGCCCCATTCTATGGAGGCACATGGAACAAAGCCCTTTGCCACATCTTTGCTGTAAGTGCATCCAGGAGCAGCTGAGATATTAGCAGCACTGCCAAGTTAGGAATCTGACTAACAAATAGATGGAAAATTTTCTCAGTAATATATTCACTACTTACATATTCAATGCTGCTTCAAGCAGACATTTCTGAATGCCTCCTCAGCTTCATCAGAGTTGCAGGCTCGCCCTGACGCTTGGTGTGTCTGCATCATCTATCAATAGAAGGAAGATAGCCGTCAGCATGGAGATGCCTCCACAGTAACCCTTGAAGTGATCTAGCAGGCGTTTTGAACAGGACAGCAAGATCTGGACCTCTCCATCAGAGAAACCTTAGTGCTGTCCCTTGGGACCTCTCTAGAAGAGTAATGGATTTCAGTCTAGAGCAAAGCCTACAGCTCAAAGTACTGCCAACACTTGGCTGAAATCCTATCTTCAGGAGTAATGATGACTAAAAGAAGTCATCAATTAACACTTCCTTAGCTTGTGTGAATTACCAAGCCTGAAACAGGACTCAATGAGGTCAAGGAACGATGGCCATCAGTTGCCAAAGTCAGCTTTCAAGAGAATCCAGGGTCTGAGGACAGCAGAAGGGTACCCTGTGATCATCTCCTCCATGGCATGCTGCTCTGGTAGCAGCTCCCAGGAGACTCTGCCGTTGCCAAAGGAGTTTCATGGTCACCTGCAGCCAGAGTGTTCCAGGTAGCATGGTGTAGTCAGTCTGAGTGACTGCAGACATTGACATTTGCCCAGGCACAGATGAGTTAGTGACTCTCACCCACACTGCAAGCAGGCATCCTCCTTACACAGAGTCCATCTAACAGCTCCAAACCACGCTCGTATGTTAAATCAGTGGATGTGCCTTTATGCTTTGCATCCCCATGTTTAGAGCACTGGCCCCGTGTCTTACATGCAGATTTCTATGAGATGATTTAAAATGCATCCTTCTGATGAACGCTGACAGCTTTCAGAACTGCCTTTACATCTGTCCACAAGATAGTTTGTTCCTTCCAGGCACTGGTAGTTAGTTTTACACTGAACTGAATACAGCTCTGCAATGAAAACCAATGCAGTAATTGAGGCCAGAACTTGGCCTGCTGACCCTGCTCATCTGAATGCTGTTTCTGAGGGATAATGATGTATTATTCTTCCTTTTTGACGATTACTCCTTCACAGATAATTTTTGAAAAGTACCATTTTTCTGTGATGTTGCATTGGTATCCTGGATACTTACTTGTATAATTCTGTGCTCCTCTCATGCCATTATAGTTGCCCAAAGCATTTTTCTTTATTCCTTTCTTCTGCTCTACCTTTCCTTTTGGCTCATTGCTATATTGTGCCATCACATTAGCTTCATTCATGTAACCAAGAAAATGAAGAACTCTCCTGAAGTCTGAAAGAAACCGTTGTGTTTCATGACTTCTCTTATTATCCCACCACTTTATGAATCTCTACTTTAGCTTTTCACTAAAAGGAAAACCTTCTATATTGTACAAAGTTATCTATTTTTAGCCATTTCCTTCCAAAACCTATCCCTGCATGATATTATTCACAAATTTCACTGTTACTGCCTTTGCTGTATGGATGTTCCAAACCAGTTGCCTCCTATTCTAGTTTGGATAGAAAGCATGAAAAGGATAGATGATTTGTCCTTCTGACACCTCCTTATCCCTCTCCAGCCATTAATATAACATGGACAGGGTTCTTTTTTCCCTTCTCCTGTCTCAGTGATGGGGGAGGGATTGCCATCCTCCTTCATGTTCAGGCCTGTAAGCTGGGAATTCTTTTTGACTTTCTGCTCTGTCAAATATGTATTGATCATCTCGAAAATGCTTGCGGCTCCCTGTGCACAGTAGCTAGAAAACACATCCTGTCACTGGAGATTCTTTACACACCATGCCCAAAAATTGCTATTCCACATCCTGTCTCTTGTAGTAACTACCTAATACATGCTTTAATTGTCCATTTGTCCTCTTTACCAACACAGAGCCTGAGTTTTTACCGGACTAGAATTTCAATACAGGACACATTCCTCAACGATATCTGCAAAGCTATTACATTGTCCCTTCAAACGTGACTGCCAAATTAACTTCAGAAGCTTAGGTAAGGAGAACTTCTTGTTCAACAGCCACTTGGACTGAACAATATCAACAGCCCCCTCGATGTGCCGTACCCTCCCATTGTCTCTCATCTTTGGGGTGTAAACTCTGCAAAGCCAGCAAGCTGCCCTGGGACAGTTCTCTGTAGTTGTCACACTGAGTAGGTAAAGCCATTCTGAACAGCCAGAGCTTGTGCCACCTTGAAATCATCTCAGCACCTCTGGAAACCACCAAGTGACAAACAGCTCGCTAAAACACAGGCTTTCCCTTCTTCATACTCATTTACCATTTTGCTGTAAAAGAGCTAAGAAAGCATCTTTCTACCTTCCACACTAGAAGATGTGGTTATTTTATTGAATCTGTAAATTTGTAGAATTTGTAGCAAGGAGACAGTGGTAGCACAGCAGAGGAGTAGTTCAGGTATTTATTTATACTAGATTATAGCTGAGCCATTGTATTTCTTTACCGTGAAATCTTCACTTCTGGCTAAGCTTTGAGATGAGTGTAGAAGTGTTGAACTGGAGTCCTGGCCTGAAGTAGAATCTGAATGAAACCCATGTGGTGGAGAAGAGTGAGTGAACTGTGCTACAGAACACTAGCATAAGCTAGAACTGAACAAGACAAAGGAGAACAAACCCCACATTTACATAAAGAAAACAGAATTTTTTTTCTAGTGATCTCAGGTGCAGCTTTTATGAAAATTAACCATTGCTTCCTGCATTCCTGGATTGCCTTTAATGTTGGTGAGAAGTACCTTTAGCACTGATCTTTTTTTGTTTGTTAGCTACTACTTACACATTTCCACATCTGTTTGGAAAATGGTTTTAGCAAATTTCAGGCGGTTGTACTGAAAGAACTGTGATATGTTCACATAGACATGTTTGCTTAGATGTTTCTTCAAATCCTGCCCCTGTTCTTAGAAACTGCTCTTCAAAATAAAAGACCTCATGGTTTCCTATCCCTATAGGGATTCCTATTTTGATTTTACTTGCATCTAAATAAATTCAGAATAATTCTGTTGACCTGCAGTACTGTAAATGAAGTGTAGACCGAATCAGGTTCTTCCTAGGTTGTACTGAACTCTTCTTACACCTGTTTCCCACGCACACACTTTCAGCTGGTATAAAGCTGGAGAATCCCACTGAATTCAGCAGAGAAACATTTGAGGAAGTAGTCCCTTATAAAGCTGAGAGACGTACACGTGTACAAATCCCCCAGCTCATTGTAGAGCTTAGTAAAATATTTTGTCTCCTTGAATTTAGATTTCTCACTCATCTTTTAGTCATCTGTGCTTGTCACAGAAATAGACTGCACAAGAAGAGTTCTGTTTAAAGCATGCTTCAACCACAGCCCAATTCTCTTAGATTAGCGGCATGCACTAGCTGTGTTTTTAAAGCTCTTATGGTAGTAAATAGGAACAGCATTTATTTTGCACTTTGTTGGTCTACAAACCAGGAAAATATCTGTTGTTTTTAAATATAAGTGTGCACTATAACATACAAACAAATTTAGCAGTACAGTAGGAATTACTGGCTGTATTTCAGTACTGGAATAAAAGTAAGTGTTTATCATCCACTTCACATGTTCTAGAGAGCATTTAAACAGATTTGTTCTGAAATAAACTCTGCCAGCAAGTTTGTAGAAGGTGTGTCCAGAACTGACTGCTTTTTGGTAAAAAGCACATGAAGAATCTGGTTTGCCCTGCTTCTTGCTTTCCTTCCCTTAAGAAGTATGACCACAGAAGTACAGTGACGAACTGATTCATCATGCATAAAAAACCCAGAGACTTGATAAATGAAATGTGTGGTTATGTTTTAAAATGAATAGAAACCCCTGTGTTCGAGTTGCCACGTCTTGTATGTGGTGATTTGTGTTTGCACGTGAAAGGTGTTTGAACCTTGCACAGAGGAGTAGACCTAATGAGGTCTCCTCCATGTTGTATAACATTTCTTTTGTGAGAAAGGTGCACACGTGGACTGCAAAAAAAAAAAAAAGTCCTGCTCTGCCTGCATATGAAGAACATTGTCAAGACCACCTTAACCTACTGATACAGAATATCTTCAATTTTTAAGCACTTTCCATGCACCTTTGAAAACTCTCTTCTTTCTAAACTGAGACTTTAAACACTTGTTGTAAAACTTCAGAATGCACAGCTGTTTGCTGTGCAACCTATCAACAACAAAGTGGGGCAGGAACATGTTCTGTGTCATGAATGTGTCCAATACGAAAGGATTGATAGCATGTAATTGCCTACAGTGACAAGGACTGCATATACACATGCTGACCAAGATGTCCTTTTGTGAACCCTGTGTCACCTGTCAGTTTTCCTTTTCCAATTCTTTCCCAAGGGACGGTACCAGCCTGTACAAAAATGCTCTTCTTCCAGTGAAGGATTTTTGTGCATGCTGTTGTTCCTGTTTGCTTCAAAATCACAGTGATTGTGGCAGTCCCACCACAGGTAGTGTTCACATGTGGATACTTAAATATCCTGATAACGTAATTTAGATTACACCCTTTAATTAATAGTTGGAGAGCAAAATGGCTTTCATAGTTTGGGAGATACGAGCATGGTTAAGTTCTGACCAGGAGAAAGCCACCATCAGCAAGACAAGAGAGGACAAGGGCACAAGAGTGGGTTCTGTTAGTAGAGTCAGCAACAAGAACAGATGGCAGGAAGAGGGGAAACGTAGCCCTTGTGTGGAACTGGAGGTGTAGCACCAGGACAGTTTTCAGAAAAGCACAACTGAGAGACCAAAGCAGAATTTCAGTTCCAGTGAGACTATATTTCAGAGAAAGGTGGGACTTCCAAGAAAAAAGGCGTAAGGGCAGTAGAGATATGAGTCTGTGTGGGAGCTGTGGTTGGCTGGCTTCGTGCAAACTATCAGCCAGGGCTTCATTTGATCTCAACTGGTAGTGAAGGCAAAAGCTCCCTCTGCCAGAATCATAGAATCATAGAATTGTAAGGTTGGAAGGGACCTTAAAGATCATCTAGTTCCAACCCCCTGCCATAGGCAGGGGCATCTCCCGCTAGTACAGCTCACTCAAGGCCTCCTCCAACCTGGCCTTCAACACCTCCAGGGAGGGAGCAGCCACAACCTCCCTGGGCAACCTGTGCCAGTGTCTCACCACCCTCACTGGAAAGAACTTCCTCCTAACATCCAGTCTAAATCTCCCCTCTGCCAGTTTAAACCCATTGCCCCTTGTCCTGTCATTGCAAGACCTTGTAAATAATCCCTCACCAGCCATCCTGTAGGCCCCCTTCAGATACTGGAAGGCTACTCTAAGGTCTCCTGGAAGCCTTCTCTTCTCCAGGCTGATGATCCCCAACTCTCTCAGCCTGTCTTCATAGCAGAGCTGCTGCAGCCCTCTGATCATCTTCATGGCCTCCTCTGGACCCACTCCAACAGTTCCGTGTCCTTCCTGTGCTGAGTGCTCCAGCACTGTACACAGTACTCTAGAAGACCCCTTACACAAAGGGGAAATCATGTTTCTTGCATAAGTGCAAAGAGAGGCTTCTCTTCCAGTTTCTTTAAAATACCTGAATGCCTGGGAAGGTAACTACCGGTCTACTAGGGCTGGGCCCAGAAAAGTCTTTTAGCAGTCATTTTTAATTGCCTCATCACTGTGTTGGAGGGCACACACACCTACCACTGTGGTTTGCAACCATGTTGAATACCAGGCTGAGAGCATTTTCTCAGTGAAAATGCAGCACTTTAGGGATTTCCCTAGCAAGTTTAACACCTCTTCTGATTCTAAGAAAATTGCAGAAAATTAAAAAATCCATATGCTTGGAAAGAGAAAAAAGGAGAGCTGAATGAAAAGCAGTGTCTTCTTGACATTAACAGGGTGTTCACT
Source organism: Eubucco bourcierii (assembly GCA_013396675.1). Classification (NCBI taxonomy): domain Eukaryota; kingdom Metazoa; phylum Chordata; class Aves; order Piciformes; family Ramphastidae; genus Eubucco; species Eubucco bourcierii. Next base: position 341,152 of record VWZE01000823.1, read on the forward strand.
GAACTTCCTGGGAAGATGTCATTTGATGTTTTGCCTGTGAGTAATTCAGATGAGGAATGGCATCCCTTTCATTTTTAGAACTATCTAGCCCTTTCGTTTTCATTTTGACCTTCTAGGTAACTACACAAATTTACTACTGAGGGGGTTTCATAACTGCTACACTGATTGATCTACTCTGTTTTTAAACTGTGGGTCACATTCTGAAGAAAGACTCAGCATCCATTCCACTATGCTTTATATAATCTGAGCACTGACTGCTTCAGAAGATATGGTGCCTTTTTTTGTTTTGTTTTGTTTTGTTTTCATACATCTGGAATAAAAACTCCAATTACCAGATTCTGAGAAATTAAATAGAAGTGCAAGAGAAACACAAATATGTTACAAATGCAAGCAAGAGCTTTACAGCTAATGAAATGCATTATTTGTTAAAGTGAAGGGAACCAAAGGGAGGAAGTTTGGGCAATAATGATTTTTTCAAAGACAAGCGTGTTGACTCAGATGCCCTTCACCTCTTTCAGAAATCTTTCTGCCTTTCTTTCCCTGCCACTTTGTTCAAATACCCTTCCAACACCCTACAGCATAATGTGGGACAAAGACCTCCAATGAAAAACAAAAAAACACAGAAACCAGTACAACTCCTGTAATTTATAGTAATGAAAAGCAGTTTTTTGTAGTGTATATCAGCTGCTATGTACAGTACACAAACAGAGACCATCTGAGCATCACGGATTACACTTTAAATTATTTACATAGATATGCATGGCAAGAAGAGGAGATGACATCTTTTGTAAATCACTAAGCAAATGATGCAGTCTTCCAAAGCTTTCTGGAAGTCTGCTGATCTGGTAGCTTAAGGCTTTTTATTGTCATGGGGGGTTGGACTCAATGATCTATGGAGGTCCCTTCCAACTCGTAATATCCTGCGATCCTGGATACTTTTTCGAGCTGCTGTGAACTGCAAGATGAGTATCCTCTGGTCAGACATTACCATTCTGTCTGTGGAAATAATTCCTAGGAATTACCCTTTTTAAACTCAGCCTAGAGATTTGTTGGTAAGTGGACAATAACATTGCACCATTAAATGGGTGGTTTTGACCCTGAATCTCTAGTGCAGGAAGATATGTGAGTGTTGTACTCCACATATATAAGCTCTTGACCACCAGATCACAACACTGTTTATGAAACTCTACATGTTTCTATCACAATTTATGTGACATTTATTTCACATAATGTTCAGAATGCAGTTGTGGGGGTTTTTTTCAACAAAAGGCTTTTATTTATGACTTTTATCCTACTATGTGCATCTGCATATAGAACTAGGTTTAAGGATAGATGGCAGCTGAAAAGAGTCTTGCGATTACATTTGCACCGATGCCATGGTCTGATTCTGCTTGTTCTCTTGAAACATATGTATGTGGTGATGTATCAGCACCTCAGTGCATCCAGAATTAGCCAGAAGGGGCAAGAAGAAAGAGCCAGGCAAGTAATGGCATATGTCAGTTCCTAGCACTCTCGTAATAGTGGTAGCCCTGCAAACTTTGCAGTCATTTACCTTTCACTACATTTAATTACTTGGTTTTTTCAAACTAAATGTAGTGAATTTAAGGATTTGGCAAACTGTACCTACCAAGGTCACTTTGGGGAAGGTGTTATTCAGTTCTCATGAAAGACAGAATTGGGTGGGGGGGAGGAGGGAAGTGGAAAACCAGACAGGGAAGCCATGGATATTGATATTGTCTGTGTATTGTGTATTTACATTGCATTGTACTCTAGGCTAGGAATGAAAGTATTATTTCTATTAACCACTTGCTGTCACAGAACTATTTCTCATTAAGAAAACTCATGAATTTGTGTAACCTTACCCAAATGCAGAAAGATTATTACTTCATATACTACCTGTTAAAACATGTATACATCATTAGAAAGACAAAATTGTTCTGTTTGTCATTACTGTGGTCTGTGAATAGAAGGGAAATGGGCAGACACTACCAGGTGTGGATAAAAACCTGATACTTATTCCCTTGCGGAAACACTCTACTGTATGCAGTGAAGGAACACAGTGGTACTCCAAAGAGGATAAATACCAGTGAAGAACTTAAAGCTTCAAGAAGAAAAGGGACCATGTTGAGAGGTCAAGTATGTTCAGTGTAACCCTCAGATGCATTCAGTAGTGCACAATGAGGCAGTAATGAGGACGAGGCAAATATCTATTTAGACTTTTAATGCATCATTAGTCAAGCCAGTGGGTATGGTGGCTGAACAAAAAAAAAGGAAAAAAAAACCTCAAGGAAAGCAACTAATTTGGGATCAACACTTTTTTTTTTTTTTTTTTTTTTTTTTTTTCCCCAGCAAAACAATAAACTGAAGAGGATTGACCAGAAATAAAACATTTTGTTTTCAGTTTATTTAATTCCTCTTCATTTTATTAGTTAAATGTGAAGTGAAACACTGATATTTTTGTTCTGAAAATACTGGAATAAAATCCTTAGTCTTTCCCAAATATGTTTGCTTTCTGAATTAATTTTTTTTAAACCATTCATTAAATTTGACCCAATTATATAAATACTTTTATTCTGCCTTCATGATTTGTTGAACTGATTAATCACATTCTCCATTGCCAGTATTTTGTTTCTCAGGAACAAAGACAACTCATGTTTTCTCTTTTTATGCTCATAATTGAAATGCATAATGTCTCATCACCAAAATACTTGAGTGTATTCCATATGAAAAAATGCTCTCCATGAAACCTCTTTCCTTCACTATTTCTTCTTGTAGTAGAGCAAGAAGGTGAAGTAGCACTGCGTGAGTGAAAATAGGCAAGGTTGAGGAGGGTTTTGGAATGTGGTTCTGAAAATGTCAAGGTATTTATCCGTCTTTTCTGAGGTTTTTCCTTCAGTGAGCAAATAGGAAAATGGAATTGGTGTTGCATTCAACTGGGTTCTTCAAAAGAAGTGATTCTGAGGTAGCATCAACCTCACACAGTGTTTGTGTTTCAGCCCAAACTCTTGGCTTCAAAAGGGAGGGTAATGCAGGTATCGTTTAGCTAGTGCAGATGGAGTAGCACTAAACCAAATTCTCTGCAGTAATGATAGCTGTGGTCTACTGACTTCAGCTGCAATTTAGTTTTTTCCCCAGGACACACACATATATATAAATATATATATGTGTGTTTTGCTTCTTGGTATAGTGAGCTGCAGTAATTAAAGTAACAAATCCACAGACAACCCACAGGCCACTACAGAGCTCCATGGTTTGATGTACAGTCTTTCTGGCTAGTCCCAGATAGGAGGGTGAGAAGTACTTTAAAACCAGAGATAATTTGGACAGCTTCTGTCTATAAAGTCAACAAGATCATAGCAAGTCTGTGAGTTTGACAACTGAAAGCCACACAGCCCAAGTAAGGACAACTGACAGATCAATTTTTTTGTGAAGACTTTTCCCTCTTTTCAGACAGATGATCTCAGACTTGCCCAGACTGAGCTTCAGCTAATTGTTTTGCCACACTGAGCAATCCTGAAGGGGACAGTGCTAAATTCAGAGTAAAGCGGATGCTGTGCTTTGCTTCTGCACTGGTTCTGTTTAGATATTTGATAAGACAGAGCACAGGAATGAGCTGTTTGAGATGCTGCAGTTGAGTGCCCTGGAGATGGAGGAAAGCTGTCCACTATGACTCAGACACATATCTTAGCACAGTTCCCATGTAAATGAACTGAGATAGAAGTATAATGTTTAGTTGCTAATTACATTGAGATTCCTTTGGGGAACCACCAAGATTTCTATGAAAGCAGTTCCAGCCACTGAACACACAGAATTAATCCATTGGTTTGCTCTAACAGGGGACCTAAAAAGAACAATTACTTACACTGCTGTGATTGCCCTTCTTCAAGGTTAAATTCTCCATACAGATTCCACTGTTGCTCTTCACATGAGATGATTTTTCTTTGAAGAGCAATGAAAGCTATTACATTACCCATCCAGTTACTTATTTTTTTTTAAATTAACAATAGTGCATTTGGTTAATGGTATTTTATTTTTCATTAGTGGAATCTTCATCCTTCATAAACCACATTTTAAAAAAAGATAATAATTGGAAAGTAAAACTTGAGAGAGACTCGTAAAGGTTTTGTCATCGTAACCCAATTTTTCAGCAGTAACTTCTTTTGGCAGATGTCTAACAAAACCTGTTTGTTCTAAGAACCCTCCATACCTATTCTAATGCCTAACTCCTACTATCCTCACAACATTTTTCCTAATGGCTTGATCCAAATTTCCCTCGATGCAATTTAAAGCCATGACTTGCTGTCCACTGCTTGTACTTGGGTTTTCATGTGAGCTCTCCCACCAGTTGAGATCTTGCCAGTGCTGAGATAGCACTAAGATGTCTTCAGTTGTACAGTCCATTTCCCACAACAGCTTGATACTGTTAATTCACATTCAACTTGCAGTCCCAATATAGTCCCTTATCCCTTGATGCAAAAATGTTCCTTAAACTTACCTTCTCTGATGTAGGCTCACAGCATTTGTTACTTTAATGTAAGAATCCTGCCTTTTCATGCCTTTCACTTGTTTTTGGTTTTGTTTTTAACAGTTGGTACACTCACAGATTTTGTGTTTACTCATAGAATGGTAAGGTTGGAAGGGACCTCAAGGATGATCTAGTTCCAACCCCCTGCCATAGGCAGGGACACCTCCCACTAGTTCCAACCTGGCCTTGAACACCTCCAGGGAGGGAGCAGCCGCAACCTCCCTGGCCAACCTGTTTCAGTGCCTCACCACCCTCACTGGAAAGAACTTCTCTTAACATCTAGTCTAAAACTTCCCTCTGCCAGTTTAAACCCGTTGCCCCTTGTCCTGTCACTACAAGACCTTGTCAATAATCCCTCCCCAGCCTTCCTGTAGGCCCCCTTCAGATACTGGAAGGCTACTCTAAGGTCTCCTCAAAACCTCTTCTCCAGGCTGAAAAGCCTCAACTCTCTCAGTCTGTCCTCATAGGAGAGCTGCTCCAGCCCTCTGATCATCTTTGTGGCCCTCCTCTGGACCCGCTCCAACACTTCCATGTCTTCCTGCGCTGTACTCAAATAGTGCTTTCAAAAAAAGGAGACATTTTTAGCAACCAGAAGTACCAAAGTGGGCATTTGCTACTGCAAATAAGATTTTTGGTGTAAAATACTGGAAGTTGTTCTAATCAGTTCTGTGTTCAATATAGTTTCAAGACATAAAGGGCTCTAGGGATATAGTGCATGTTTGGTTTCAGGAGAATGATCACAAACTGGCAAAGCAAGAGATGCTTTATTTAGTTCTTTCAAACAAGAGGTAGCTGAGGGATGGAAGAGGAACAGTTTTACAACCAAAGATTTTAAAGATATCATACTTTTGTTAATGATCTTCAGGCTCTTTTTGGTTTCTTCACATTGTGGCTACTGCAGATTCCCCAGATCAGATCTGATCAGATGTTTCTGTCTCTCCCTAATGGTTTCAGAAGGGGAAATGTCCTTACTATCAAATACCTCTGGGGCTACTGCATTTCCATCCTGTATTGCCAGGTCTGATCAGAGGAGTTCTTTGTCAAACAGAAACATCTAACACTGGTTCCTAAACATCCTGTCAAGCAGTTTATACACACACACCAAGCAGGTTCTCATCAGCAGTCAGCATGGTCTATATAGGATCCAGTGGGAATATGGTCTTGAACTGCATCCTCTGAAGATAAGGTAGATTTAAATCTGTATATTTGCTACATTGTGGCTAGTCTGAGTAGGCTTTCCACATCAGAGTCAGTTCCTATTTTAGGCACTATATTTTTAGAAGAATCTTTTCAATGTCAAGGAGGCCTTTGTAGCTGTAAATGAAGAACATCATTTTCATGACCAAACTATTTTTATTCCTAATATGATATTTTGGTTGGTTGTTGGTTTGTTTGGTTTTTTTTTTTTCTCTTTTAGGTAGAGAGGATTGTAGACAAAAGGAAGAACAAGAAGGGCAAATGGGAATATCTAATCAGATGGAAAGGCTACGGAAGCAATGAAGACACTTGGGAACCTGAGCATCATCTACTACATTGTGAGGAATTTATTGATGAGTTCAATGGACTACATGTTACTAGGGAAAAGCGATCCAGACATGGGAAACAAGCTGGCGCACCAAAATTTTTACGGGAAAGCCGAGGGTCATCCATTGAGAAAATATCACATAGACCTTCTGAATCTGGGAAGTCTAAAGGGTCAACACACAAAAGAAAGAGAATTAATCCATCTCTTCAAAAACAGAAAAGAGGATACGCAGCAAAGCCAGGATCGGCTAATGACAGGGCTGCTAAAACTGTGACTTACCGAACTACTCCCAGCGGTTTACAGATCATGCCACTGAAAAAGCCACATAATGGTCTGCAGAATGGAGATGGCAGTCATGAAAAAGATTCTAGACATTTTGGGAATGGCTCACAACAGCAAAATGTGGATATAAATGATCATGAAGGAGAACAAAATTTGCCCAGCATGTTGGAAGTAAATAATGATTCACCTGTTGTGAATGGAATTGGTATGTGATTTAAGCAACTACAGTCTGGGGTCGGGGGGTGGCAGGGGTTAATTGCAGCAACTGCAAACAGAGACCACTTGTGGAAAAATCATTGTCATGCCACGACAAGGGCTCTGGTGAGAAGCACATAAACCAGTTTTCACACTCTTTTCCCCACACATTATACCATTTTTTTATCAGTTAGCTTCTCTCCTTCCGTTTCCCACGGAGTGACAAGGAGCAGTGTGGGCTTTGTTACATGCCTTTGCAGTATGAAGTCCTTGTAGGGAAATGGAGACAAGGCATGGAGTGGGAATGACAACTGAGGTATGTATAAGACTGCAGCTTTGGTTTTGTCTATCACCAAGTAACAAAATCACTTCTCCATTATGTGTGCTCAGATCCAATGGTCTAGCATGATCAAGATTATTTCAGAAACAGCACTAGTAGCGCTCTTGCTGAAGTACCCTGGTAAGTATGTCTGAGTAACATTCAAGTTCCTCAGTATTAAGGCTCATCACATTCAGGAGTACTCAGAACTTCCAAGCCATTGTCTCTGGCAGTGGCTGGATACATAGGCAGTCTCAAGACATACAGTATGGGAAGGTAAAAACAGCCTTAAAGTGAACAAGGAAAAACAGTAGGAATTTCTTTCTAATCCTTATAGTTACTGACTGGCTTAGTTCTCAGAGAATAAAGGCTTATGTTCTCTATAAATACAATTCAGCTTAAAGCAACTAAGTAGCTTCTCGCCTCTCTGTGTCCAATCTTTTTCCTTTTCTTTTCTTTTCTTTCTTTTTTTTTTTTTTTAAGTCCTACCAAATTTAAAGCCTTGATGGTGCTGTGTGACAAAAACTTCCAGGAGTTAACAACAAGATGTACATTTTATTTCATCATGTTTTAGAGTTTGGAGGGTTATTTAGGGTTTTTTTGACCTTTACTTTCATTGAATAAGCTCCTGTCGCTACAGGAAGGGATAAAGTGGAAGATGTCCTGTCAGTCACTAGGCAGCTCTAGTCTTTTTAGCCTTCCTACCATGTGGAAGTCTTTCCAGATTCCTGGTAGTTTTCAGTATCCTCTTGTGTCTTTGGTGTGTGGAGGTTTTTTTAATACCTTTTAAAAACAGCAGGAGCTGTTCCAAATGATTTCCTACCGCTTACTGATACGGTGGTGATACAACCTTTTGAGAATTATTTTTTCTGCTGTTACACACTGTATAAAAGTTTTCATTGAGCTATACACAATTGCTCTTAGGGTTCTGGTTTTTTTTCTTGCTGGTTACAGTTAATTTAGAACCCAGCTATATGTATGATTCTTTTCATTATGCATTTAATCTGCTTTACTGTTGCCAGTTCATCTTCTTCTTATGACTCAGTGAAGCTCTTCAAAATCTTTCCTAGTTTTTACTCCATTTATTTTGTATTCCCTTCAAATTTCCCCCTCATACTTCTCTTCCCAGTTCATTAATACATGCATTAAATAAACTAATCCTTCTGCAGGTCCTTGTGGCAGCCAACTTCTAATCATTTGACGTGCTGAAAAGTAACCATTTGTTCCAATTATTTATTTTTATTAGCCACTTTCTATAGCCCATGATAGCACTCATTTCCTTAACAGCTTCTTCTGAATTACCCTGCCAAAAACTTTTCAGAAGTCAACATAAATTATACCACCCTGATTTCCATTTTCCACCTTGCTGGCAACCTAACAAGTGCTGCTTGGCTTGGGAAGTATAACTGACCTTGTCTAGTCTTACTGGTTACTGCTGAGATCTTTCAATGTCGGCATCAAACATCTTGTTAAAGACTCCCAAACCAGCAAAATGTTTGGTCAGCTTTAAATAAGTAACTGAGATGATGTGAGTGACACTTAAAACTGAGAGGGCAGACTTCTGTAATTTGGTGAGTTCAAGCTCATAGAAGACTGCTTTAGAAGTTACCTGCTTCTTTAAAAAGATTTACATATCTGACTACAGATGAGTACAAAGTTATTTTGCTTTGCTTTCTTAGTGTTTCTAATGATTTTTTTTAATTATTTGGTTTATTTGTTGGGGAAGTTCTGATACAAAGTGCATCTTTAAAATCCATTGCCATATTTTAACATCTTTGTTTTTTTTAATTAAGAACTAAAGGGCCTTGAAGAACTGCAAGGTCAAGTGAGCCTTTCATTTGTCCCCACAAAACTAATGAGTTGGCACCCACCATACCTTGTTTGAATAATGCCTGTAAGAGAGCTCTGTTTCACCAGGTGCCACGTACACAGGGCTCCTGGCCTGACAGCTGATATTTGCAGCTCCTTTAAAACACTTCTTTATGATGGTTTTTGCATTCTCCAAATCCCTCACTTCTGTTATCATTTCTCCCTTGTGTTCTGCCCTCCCTATACACAGAAGCAAGAGATCTTAAATCTCTACCTGGTTCTCATCTGAAAAACCCATACTCAGTAGCGCTCCCAAGGTCAGAAATCCCAGCAGTCTTGCTTCGTGATACCCAAGCACATGCAGAGTGAAGAAAACTACAAAGAGAGGAGATGAGACTACCAAAGAAAGAGCTCACAGAAACTGAAGGAGGGTCCTAATAAAAATAGTCTTTTTTTTTTTTTAATACTGCCCTACAAGCTTGAGAGAAGTCACATTTCCTGCTACCAGATTTGAAATACCAAATCAAAGAAACTTGCACTACTCTTAAATAAGTCCAACAATGTGCTGAACTCCCTCAGCATTCACCCACACAGGGAAGTATCACAAACTCATTTTAATAAGGATAAATGTCAAACTAAAACTGCTCTGAAATTTTACAAATTACAAATGAAGAAAGTTTCAGAGAAAAATGTCCGTTTGTTGAAAAACAGAAGTTTTCTTCCAGACATCTTGGATTTCAAAACTTTCTCCAAATCTGAGCCAAGGTCCCAAGGCTTTGTCCTTTGAGACCTGGAGCAATGTGGCAGTCTGCTTGGCAGGACTCCCACGTGTAGCTTGGAGGCAGCCAGCCATGCCAGAGGTTTCAGGCAGTCTGCCACAGAGTCTGGAAGTCAAAAGCCCGGCATGCCCCATCAACGCTCGCAGGGCTCCCAGGCACTGTGTGCTGAACAAAGAGGGAGCCTGGAGGACCTGGGTTTGGCTCCCAGAAGCTGTAGCCTCTGGGCATCCCCATGCCCCATCTGATGAAGCAGACATTTCTGTCAGCTTTGAGATTGCCTCTGTGGAGCCCTAATGAATTCCATACAGTGAGCTGTAAAAGTGCATAGAAAATGTATATAGAAATATTAAGGTTTTTTAGAGATGAAACCCAGATTCAGAAAACTCAGAATTTCCCCACAATTGGAAACCCAGCTGTAGGGCAAGCTCTGCTGGCAGTGTTGGCCTGTGGCTGAAAGTTCCTAAAACCCAGTAGATTTTCATATAATAATAATATTTAACTGCCAGTGTATTGAACCAGGCAATAGAACTAGTAATTTATAAACTACAACTAATCAAAAAAAATACCTATTTTGTTTGTCTGTGCTATGCCAGTTCTGTTGAAACAAATGATAGCTATTTGAAAACTAGTTTTTGATGAATCCTTGAATGGACTTCCACCAGTCTGTGGATTGTTTTGTATGTACATGCACTTGGGTATAAGTGTTTCCTGCTCAACCTATAGATACAACTCTCACTAGTAAGCTGTTTGGCCCAGAAAGGTGACTGTATACTTACAGATGTCTACACAAAATCTTATGTGCACCCTAGTGGAGGCCCAGAACCTTGCTGAAGCTGGGGCAGACCTTTCTTCCCAAAGCTTGCCTTGCACCTTCTACACATCCTGTCACAAGGAGAGTCGAGTCATTTTTGCAGTTATTTAAGGGTCTGCAAACTGGCAAATTAAAAGCTCTGCAGGATAACATCCACAGATCCTCCCAGGAGCTAACAGTACCATTCTTTCTGGTGATATTTGCTCTCTTATGTTACGACATTTCTGTTTTCTCTCCAGATACTGTAATTCAGAGTGGTTTTGTCAGGCTTCTTGACAGCACCAAAACCCATTCTCTTTTAATTTTCTGTTTCCTTTTTCTACATCACTCTATTCCTTTACCATCTGCTGAAGAATTTTTGCTTGTCATGTATCACAAACCACTGTTTTTCTCCATTACAAAAATCTTTGTAGTCTAATGGTGCCCTTAATATAAATACTTAGTCACCGCTTCCTCTTGGCTTTTTAGCTTGTTCTGGTTTATTTATTCTGGAGCAATACTGGCAGTAAAGGACAACCAAATATGCTTGCTTTCTCAGTTTGGATAAAACCTCATGAATTTTAGATATCTTACAGATGCTCCCTTAGCTGGAGAATTCTGGAATTATCAGCAAATTATCAACAGAACACTGCTTTTAAATATGTACAATATTAACCATTACCCACAAGAAAGACAGAAAGAAGACAGAGAAAAGCTAATGGGAAGACTGAGGAATGCAGAACTGTTGTTCACTAAATCCCTCAACAGCAGAGCTAGGGAACACTCACTGAAATGGAGAGAACATCAGATAAAAAGCACAGATGAAAGAAAATTCTTCTCTGTGTAGCGGCTACACAAGTTCTCAGCCATACCACAGGAAGCTGTGGAGAAAGACAGCATCAAATGGCTTGAAAGGAGATTAGGGAAATACATTAAATGATCCATGAGCAAATATTGACAGAACAGGTTGGATGAATACTCTTAAATTCCTGTACAACACTTTGGGATGATACTAGGGGAGGGGACTGCAGAAAGTGGCCAAGCTTGCATTTTCTCCTTAAATTGCATCCTTCCCTACCATTCTGGGAGCAGGATTACTAGATGCACCAGCAGTCTGGGAATATATTCAGTGCCCTTTTAAAACAGAAAATTCTTCTAAATATCACTGTGCTATAAGGCATTCTACAAGTTTTACTGATGATTAAAAACAAGATCATAACTAAATCGCCATTACAGGAAGAAATATTTTCTCTTGTTCTGTTTTCTGTTGGTATTTAGATTGAGTGTCAAATAATCACTACTAAACCGGTAAAGCACACCCAGAGATATCTACAGCTTCTTAGGTTAATTTGTGGCATCCTTCCTTTCTTTCACATGCAATAGAGATTGCTGTGAGATTGTCTCTTTCCCTGTGTCACAGCCATTTTTCATCTTGCCACGTCTGCATTAAGTGGTGCTAACTATCAACCCTCATGCAGAGACACTCTGGATGCTTTAGTGACTCAGGAGCAAACCCTGAGTAGCTCATCTTGCCTTGTGTGCATTAAGTGGCGCTGACTTAACCCTCATGCAGAGACACTCTGGATGCTTTAGTGACTCAGGAGCAAACCCTCAGCAGCTCTGTCAAATCCTTGCAACAGACTTGCTAAATGGGTGTGACAGTACATGAGTATGGTGGTCTTTAGATTTTGCTCATTATGTTCTCCAGTTTATCAGATTAAAACGTGATTGCAGGGATGCACTGTATACACTAAAACAACAGTTTATGCACTGTATGTTGTTCTGTTAATCATCTGTCCTTGGAAATGAAACATTTCCATGTGTGTTTCTCTCCTATTTAATTCAGATTGTTCTTTCCTCGGATTAAATTTCTGTTGGTTTGCAGTTAGTTAAAAAATTGTGACTAAATATATAGTTCCTTACATCACATAGTTAATCTAAAAACTGAAGACATTGGTCAAAGGAGAATACCAAAAAAAAAAAAAAAAA
>VWZE01000823.1:353375-368800 GCA_013396675.1 Eubucco bourcierii
AAACAAAAAAAAAAAAAAAAAAGCAGAATTATTATTGGGAGGGTATTTGTTGAGTTGTATTACCTGTGTGAATTCATCTACTATTATCTTACCATAATGTGTATTTAAAACAACGTGGCATAAACTTCAGCACTAGACAGCTAATCGGTGCAGTTATTCTGACACATCTTCCACTCAGTGTTCATTTGTGCCCCGATTTTATAAGTTCCTTTACACTGTTTTTGGGGACATTAAGGTCTTCACATTATAGCTTATTGCTGAGTCAACCAACACAGTAGCTGTGTTGTTATGTAAAAATGCAATGTTTAGAAGTCTGCCTCAGTCAAATAATTAATTTTAGTATATTATTCCCAATTATATTAATTTTCCATTAGTAATTTCACGTGTTGATTCTTGTTTGTAGAATAAATATCAAAACATAAGCAGTAGCAAAACCTTAAGAAAAAGCAGAAGCATGCTGTAAGAAATCCTTCATCATTTTAAAAATTGAAGCACATGGTTTTCTCCTCAAGAAAACAAATTCCAAACTCTGCTGGCTACAAATGATTTTTTTTTTTTTCAAATTGGTGACCTAAAGTAATTCCTCAGTGTTTGCACTGCACCAGCTAAATCTTCTATTCAGTATGAAACAAGAGATGCTTTAGATGGTATCTCTTAATTTAACAAAGAAAAGAAGGTTTTGACTGACTGCAGTGGCAGACTAATGACCATGTATTTCTGTGTGTAGGTACATATGCATGCATGTGCTCACATTACCTGATGAGGCCAAGTGATACACCAGCTCAGTACTGTTAGGCACTGTATATAGTTTAAACCCCCACACTATAACTGCAGTGTATATACAGGCATCTCACACATTGAACAACCCCACAGGCTGTTGCCAAGTGAGAGGTATCAAACAGACCAGTTACCTACATAAACAGCACACTGAAATATAGCTAATCCAAAAGGAGAAGTGAATTTGGCTTAGGGAGTAATCTGCTCTGAATTCACCATTCAGTTGTGTTCCAACAGCACTTTTTACTGGAGCGGTCATCTAAAGTATAAAATTTAAATCTGTGATCTAATATTCATGTCATCTGCCCTTTAAAAATTCCTGTCTATTTGATACCAGAAGCTGGGGCAGATCAGCTTTGGCAGGAGTAAAGAACAGAACAAACAAAGGTGTTTTCATACAGCTCTTTCATAGCCTTTCTTAAATATGGCATATTGTGGGCTCACGTCTATTTAAACAAAAACAGATTTGGAAACGCTTTCAATGAACAACAGAGTGACTTTAATCTCTGTTCCTCAGTAACCTGCCTCTGCTTTGCTTTTAATGGCAGGTGTGTGAAACATCTGTAATTAGAAAAAGAATATTACATAAAAATCTTGTCAAGCTATTTTCAGCATTCAGATTCAGTGTTGTTACCAATCATAACATTGCCTATTGCAGAGAAACTGCAAACATAAGCAAAGTAATAATTTACAGTTCATGCACAGTGTAAGTCAGAATAACCTGTCTTTTAAAACTGAGAGGGAACCATCTCTTTCTTGTCATATTTCCCTTTTTTTTTTGCTACTGCTAGGTACCCTCCAAAATGGCATCAGCAGTAATAATTTCCACGTGCAGTCCAGAAGTCGGTAATTGTTGTTACTGTCAAATGTAAGGAGCAGACACTTGGGATCAGAACAAAGAGGGTGGCTCATGGCCACTTGTAATGCTAACCACAAAGATACATAGAAGAGAATGCCAGTTGTGTCAGCTTAGCAACAGCTCCCCTAACTTAGTGTCACACAGGGATGCGCAACAAGTGCGTGCTCAGATCGTCATTGGAAACCAGTAATGGCATTTTGGTCATCATAAAAGGAAGAAAATGTAACTTGGAAAGGTTCAGATTTGGACTAAACCTGTCATGTCATTTTTCCAAAGCTGCATTAGAGTCTGCCTGTGAATCCAGGGATCACCCCAAATTCATACGAAAGACTGATACAATTGCTTTCATCTTCAAAGCAGAACTGAATCCCATTAAGAGGACCAGTTCTACATGCTACAGTTCATTGGATCTAGAGGTTGTCGGATCAGAGAACAAAAAGTACTGCAGGTTGGAATATAGAATAATGAGAATGGCTCAAGGCCACATTTGACTACCCTGGCACATTTTTGATTTATCAGCTTCATCACGTAGCGGCTATTGTAAATACTGAGCTGTGTTAAGCTAAAAGAAAGTTTCACGCCAGTTCTTTGAAGGTATAGACATAATTACACTTTGATTCTTTCCACCTGAAAGGTTCATCTCTGGCAAATGGAAGCTTGAATCTCCACAGCACTGTGAAAAGGAAACTAGACGGGGAGAAAGATTATGTCTTCGATAAGAGACTAAGATACAGCGTGCGTCAAAATGAAAGCAATTGCCGGTTCAGGGACATTGTAGTCCGGAAAGAAGACGGCTTCACACATATTTTGCTGTCGAGTCAGACTTCAGATAACAATGCACTGACTCCAGAGGTAAGCACGTAGCCATAAAAGCCAAAGAAAGCCATCCCAGTGTGTGGGTTATCTTGGAAACTCTGCACTTGAACTGGAGTGTATTTATGGTTTTTTTACCCAATTTATTATCTCCGCAAAAATAAATAAAAGAGGAGTTCAGCTATATCTAGGTTTTTTTCACACTTGTGATTCCAAACAAGAAGAATGCAATGGAAATTATTTTTTTATTTACATGTCTGAAGCTGAAAATTAGAAGTAAAGAAAGGAATGGCAGAATCAGTATTTCCACTGTGGAGTTGGGTGAAGCAGGTTTTCACATGTTGAAGTTAGTGATATTTACTATCTGTAGAAGAAATCTGGCCTCTTTCATTTAATTAATTGAAAGAGTGCTCCAGAAGTTTGGAGACAGCAATTCCAGAAGTATATCTTGATCCCTAAAAGCTTTTTCCTCTGAATCACTTCATGAATCTTTATTTAGGAAATCTTAACCAATTAGGGGCACTATTCTCAGCCAAATTCCATAAACTCATGCAACTCGTACATGTTAATGAATTCTTCCAAACATTACACAGTTAAGGTCAGACTTGGACTTGTAGCTTGTACTACTCCAGTACACATATGGGTCATTGGAAGGGCTTTTCTTTCCATTCCCTGTGATCTCAGTATAGTGGGCAGTGATGCCCTGGTGCACCTTGGCCATTTCAGAACAAAAGGTGTATCAGTAAATGCCTGCATCAGGATGCATGTCCTAGAGAGCAGAGAACACACCTGAGCCCTGTTCCACATGGGCAGTAATGGCCTGATGGAGAGGGGTTACCATAAATCAGAGTGGAAACAACAAGAGCTGCCTCCCAGTGCCAGTTCTGCAGGCAGAATTCCTCCACAAGCTGCCCTCAGCCTGGCAGATCTCTGTTTTGTGCCCTCCAGACACACCAGTGCAGCTCTATCTTATACAGTAACTTCAAGATCAGAGCAGGTGAAATACTGGTTTGAGCACCATCTGAAGGAAAAGTTGATTGTAGCTTTGAGAAGTTACTCTGTTCAGTAAGAAATAGGGTAACTTTGAAATGATTTAAAATGAGCTTCAGGCAAAACCACTGGCAGGCATGATGAGCCCTAAATTTGACTCCTCATTCCAAATGCACACCCAAATGCACACAGAGGCATAATACACAGAATGATATTAAGTAATTAAAACTAATGGTACATACATTTATCACTCCTGGATTCGAAGCTATGTAATATTTAAAAGACTGTCTTAGTAATTAGAACACCAAACACCTGCTTTTAATACTAATTCCTTAAAACACATTGGATTGCATAGATCCATCGTTCCACCTATGTATTAATTACCACTAATTGACACTGCAGGTAATTTGAATGAAGAGCTAAAGGGCCTGAAAAGGTATGAAATCAAGGACTCGCTACGTTCAGGGTGAACAGACACACCTTTACATTGCTGGCTGTGCTGTTCCACATGAGCAGTGTTCAAATGCCCTAACTAGTGAATTAATTCAGGCTCTTCAGGTCTGCCAAACCAATCTGCCTCATTCTTTGAAAATTTTTAATATGCTGGGAGCCCACCTCTGTGGAAGAATAAATGATAAGCACATAATAGTCCTCTTCTTGCATCACCGGCATAGACTATTTCCAAAACCTTTATTGAAGATCACTCAAAACCCAGGAAATACATTTTAGAAAACTACATTACTGGCCAGAATCTGGATGGTCAAGAATTAATCAAGGTAATGAATGTTCCACATTGAGATTGTCTGTTTAAAACTCTCCCAGGCTGAGAGCAATTGAAAGCTCCTGCCCTCTGAATGCTGCTTGCTGGCAAATGTGAAACAACTTCTTTGGCCTCGGTCCAGGCTGCAGGCTGTGATTATTCACACCACAAAATCCAGGACCTCCAATATTGGCAATTCCACATCCTTCTGGCAATTACAGCAAAAAGCCAAGGGACTGTAAAGAGGAATATGCTGATTGCTGTGTCCCTGCAGTTTGTCACCCATAGCCATAGGTGAGACAAACTGGCAGAGTATTTTTGGGACATTGAGAACAGTTTTGACACCTTTTATCGCTGGTGAATAGAAACACAAACACAAAATTCCTACAGAATTAAGAGAGTGTGCTTCGTTTTGCCAAAAGAAACACTAACTTCAGCCTTTATTAGCCATTTAGTAAATTATGTTTGCCAAATAGTAAATGATTAATTTACCTAGAGCAGGTCTGCCCAGTGTGGTTAAAACAGTGGTCTGGTGATTCTTGGCCATCTACGTTACAGAAAAAAGAGCTGTGCTCTGCCCACAATCATTATTAAATTAAGCTTTGACAAAATCACTCTCACCCACAGACAGACCTGCTTCCCTTTGTGCTTTAGCTTAATCTTCAGATGAAATTTAATAGTTTTGTTTGACCATTGGCCTCTGGTCTTTATGCCAGTTTAAGTATAATAACAAGAAACGTATTTATGAAAAAGAAAGAAAGAAAAAAGAAAGCTTAGAGAAGTCTACCTAACTCTTTATCCCACTTTTGTGGTAACCTCATCACGCCTATGGGTTTGTGCAAGTGATTTTAGCATGAAATGTGCTGATGCACCTTCCAGCATCATTTAAACTGAAGTTTACTCAGAGCCACTCTAGTAATTGAGGGGTTTCTGCAAAAATACTCATTCAGGGCACTATAGAAATTCTTTCTGATGTTTTACAAGACCTTATAAAACTTCCAAAGCCAGTGCCATGAAGCAGCACAACTTGTTTTCATTTCAGTGGCTCAGGCTTGCTACTTTTAAAATTCATTTTTAAACTAGCTATGTAAAATATTTTATCATTATAAATTCCATAAGGGCATTTTCTCTCATGGGTCTTTGGCTGCTTCTGAAGTTCTTTCTCCAATGATGATGTTGCTGTTTTAACTCAGCACATTTCAAGGATCCAAATTCTGTTTCAAACTGAAGATTAAATGGATCCATCCACTGCTTTTAGTATACACTATTAATAGAACTAGGAATTAATATTCCCCTGAATTAAAAGCAAAACATACCCTAATGTAGTGCTTCCATTGAATATTGATAGAACAAGGACACTTCTTATACAGAAGAATCAGGTTTCATATTTGTGACCATGAAAACTACAGGGTTTGAAGTTCTACCAGGTGTATTTCAGAGCACAGATTTGCCTTAATTTTCTTTCTTACAACTTTTTCTGACTTAAAAAAAAAAGCAGGTACGGATTTACTGTTATTTGTATTTTTGCTATCATACAAAGACAAATTGGCTTTTGGGCCAGTACTTCTGCCTGAGGCCAGTCTCACATGTTCCTAAGTCCTTTATTTATCAAATAGGAAAGACCTGGAATCTGTTTGCATAAAGAGTCAGTAAGTAACAAAAAGTGTATTTATGTAGAAATGTACTAGCGGGGAAGAGATTCTAAGAACAACTAAATGGCTTTAAAATTTTGTTTTACTGTAATATTTACAGAATATTTAAGAATATCAACACTCAGTCCTTAGAGAATCAGAGAAGTTAACCTTTTAAACCAGCATTTCTGTTTATGTGAACAAGAGACTTCTGTTCAAGATACTTGGTGTAATTGCAGTGATAAATTCCCAGCTCTCTGATCTCCCCAGAATGTAAGCAGTATTGAAAGCAAAGAGCACCAAGTGACTTTTAAAATTTCCTACCTCCATTATATATTAAAATAACCTCTTAGAAGTTTTGTGAAGTTTTTTAACACTTTATGTTTATTTTGCAACATAAAGTGTCCTGTTAAATAAACTAACCAGCATTAAAGAAAAAAAAAAAAGGCAAATTTGAGAAAGTGATAATTTTATTATATATTTGGTATCAATAAAACAGTAAGTGAAGCGTTAGGCCTCACCTGAATGTATAATTTGGTAATCATAAACTAAATAATTGGTCCTAATTGTTTTGTAAATACTTCCTCAGAATTTTTAGTCAAAAGCATCCACAGAGAAATCCTGTCCCCAAAACTGAAAATTAACTAAAAGGGTATTAAAAAGCTAATTAGTAAAAAGCACAGAACTGGAGACTATTGCTATGGAGCCCTGCAAATAATAGTTAGGTCTAGTCTACTAGAGAAGGTAAATTTTGATTTAGACAAATTTGATTAGACAAATACCATAGCTATACCAAAATGAAGGAGAATTAAGGACTGTGGAAGAAAGAAGAACATAGAATCTGACAAAGAGATGTAGGACACATAGTAGCTCTGTTTGCAAATTGACTTTGTTACCACATTAAATGTGTGCTTGAAACCAAAGAGCAGTTCTGAACTCAAATGATATTTACAGTACTGCAGTTCAGTACACAGTCCTGCAACCCTACAGAGAAACCATCATTTGGTTTGCTCTAACAAGGCTTTGCACCAACAAAGGAAACATGGCATACCACCAGGGAGTGAGAATTGACTGTCCTGGCATCAGCGTGTTCCAGTGAGCCTCTGAGCATCTTTTGATGATAAAGTTAATGACGAACTCACAGATATTTTATAAGAAATACATTTGGAGCTTGAAAACACAGATACATTCTGCTTTCTGGGTTTCCTTTGCTACAAGATAGTGGAACCATGGAACTGTATTTGCATTCCTGCTCAAAAATGCTATCCAAAATACTGCCAAAACATTGCCTTTTTCAGCTATATCTAAGAAATGATTTCCTAATAATGGACCTTTAATATCAGCCTCTTCAAAACACTGAAAAAACAGGGACAGCAGAATATTGTTTTTTCCTACAAGTAGCATGACCTCTGCACAAAAGTTTGGAACACTTTTAGATGTTAATGTGCTTATAGGTGGCTTTAAGCATCCAAATCAGTGAGGGGCAAGATAAAAAAGGCAGGTTTGTGATGGCAATGATGTGTTTGAAGGTGTAGCGTCATACACAAATGGTACTGGAGGTACAGATGGTACATACACAAATGCCACTGGAGGAATGGGAATGGTAAAGAAACTCGCTGAATAGAGTGTCCTGTGGTAGCATCATATTTAAAGCAGCACTCCAGATGCCTGCTGTTGTCAGATATCAGTCATACAGCCTCCCTAAGAAACAGCAGGTTTTGAGAATGTCTAAAAAACAAACAAAGATGATAACCTGGCGTTCACATGGAAAGTGTCTTTGTATCTCTGAACAGAGGTGTTAGGGTGTTTACGCCTTTGTTTCCCTGTTTTTACCAGCTGAGGGCTCATTCGGCCTCTGACAATGAACAGGACTTGTAAAATCACTTGAGAGCATTTTTATACCTGCACAGGAATTTCAGATACACTTCCAAAATGCTGCTGCTTTTAATTACTTCCAGCCAGTGTCACACACAAGCATTCTAAAGTGCACTTGTAAAAATGAAGCATCTAAAAGTTCACCACCTGCTTTCTCATGCTCCGCTTTCAGCATCCAGTATGACATAATTTTTATGCACACAGATATGGAAAGCAGGCAGGTGAAGCTGCACTGCGTGGTTTGCATGTACAAGTTCAAGCTTGGTCTCACAAACCACAGGATTTCAAATAAAAGGCTACCTAGAATGGTATAAACAAAACTTCTTTGTTTAGGAACATTTCTTAAACAAGGCACTTCAGAGATCTAAAGAATTTTTGGAAGCAGCAAGTAGTGAACAAAAATAATCGCAAGCTGAAAACCTTGAGTTCCTCTCACATGGAAACCACATTTAATCCACCAACCACATTTTGCCATTTACATTAACAGCAAATCATTCCATTCAGAAGACTAAAAACTGACTCATCAGGACCCTGCATATAGGAAACACTTTGACCCATGGGTACATTTAAGCATAGGAGATATCAGACTAGATGAATTCATGGCCCTTGAAGCGAGGAGCAAATCACTAATTAAAAGAAGGGAATCTGAAATGACCGAAATCAATTACAGCTTACAAACTGCACTGAGTTGTGACAACACAAGAAGGTACCCATCAGAAGGTTACGAAATTATATTTCTTTTTGAAAATCGTTAGAAAAACAATTCTGCTCAGATGAAATGACATTTTCTTACAGCTCAATTCTGTACAGATTTTTATTAAGTTTGATTTATGGTGCAATTAATAGCTTGATCCAGTTGTAAATCAGAGTGTAAAAATGTCTCTCTTTCAAGTGGCTTTTTTGCTTTAACTTCTATAGACTTTAACAATACCACTGACCACAGAAAAGTGAATAATATATTTGTCATGTTGATGTATATGATGTCCTCTTGTCCTGCCTTGCTCTGGTTCAAGTCATATAAACCAAAATAGCTGAAAAACTGAGGTTTATCGATTTTGCTGACAGCCTGTTGTGATAACCATGTTACTGAGGGTGCAGTGACGTACACTGAATATACACAATGAAAATAAACCCATGATATTGGAAATTACTAAATTGCAAACAAATAGCATGAGCTAGCTAGAATTGCCCTTAGCATAATCAAGGAACAGCCAAGTTCTAAAATCTCTTTGAATCAGTAAGCATCTACAAAGCACTTCCAAATAGAAAACTCTCAATGTTATCATTCGAAGTATATTAAAATTATATTCATATATACAATTGCTGTAAGTATTAGTAGTGCCCAAAATGTAAGTCACTCAAAATCAGTAAGGTTTGTAAAAGTAGGGAAATGATATTGCAACGGCATGCATGTCGAATTGTTTACTTTTCTTTATCCACAGATCATGAAGGAAGTTCGGAGAGCATTGTGCAATGCATCAGCTGATGACAGTAAACTCTTACTTCTCAGCGCAGTGGGAAGTGTATTCTGTAGTGGCCTAGATTACTCATATTTAATTGGCAGGTTATCCAATGACAGAAGAAAGGAAAGCACTAGGATTGCAGAAGCTATAAGGTGACCCAAGCTTACCTATGATCTCTAAATTATGAAATGCAGTGTGTGATTATAAAGATATTTATCAGGTCCAAAAATGTTGTATATTTAAATGTTGATTGCATTCTAATTATAGTCCTACAAATTTGTTTAGTAAGAAGAACCTTGGACCTTTCCTTATTAGAAGAGAAAGCACATTTATTCTAGTGCTAATATCCAGAGGGATTTTTTTTTTACTCCATTTCTCTGTATTTAATATTTCAAAACATTCCTCCAAATTCAAATACAACTTTGTTGTTGCTTTTTCCAAATTAGCTGTTGCTTCATGTTCCAAAGTGGTTCCTGAAAGGCAGATATTTCACTTGTTTTAATGTGCATTGTTTTAATGACTTTCAGTACCAATGGGAATCTATGGCTTACTCACATTCTGTTGAAAAAGCAATCTGCCACTGTATTTCAGAACCTTATTAGAAGGGTCTCCACTCTTTTTCTTAAACTTAAATTAATTCATATATATGTAAATGTAGTTTTATTTTCATAACTAAACTGTGACTTTCCTTTTATACATCACATTACCTTAGTAGAAACCCAGAGTTTATTCTGACATGCAGGCTACAAATCAATCTGCACAAATTATCAGCAAATATTTCCATTATCCCCCAGGTATACTTTAGATATATTTGGCAGATCTTTCAGTATAAATCAACTGTACCAGGAGAGGGTTTGGTCCCCTTTTGGTTTTTTGGGTGGGTTTTTTTTGTTGACCCTCCCCTGCCTCACTTCCTACAAATAAAAATTATTCTTCTGAGAGCTTTAAAACTTTATGACACAATTGTATGAAGAAACATTTAAAATTTTGATTTAAAATGGACCTCTATTTTGGGTATACCATAAGATCAAGTTTAGTTATTACATGGCATGCATTTTAACCACCAATTATCTGGGTTACAACTATTCCAGATCAGTTTGGATTCTCAGAATATGAAATTATGAAATTATGAATTATGAAATTCTCAGTTTATGAAATTTTCAAAATAGTAATTATTTCAAAAGAAGTCAAAATGTACTTCTTAAATCTAATTAATTATGACCTTTTTTTAAGACCCTAGCTATGCCTGAATATCATGTAGTGATAGTTTAAAGAAGGAAAACCCTTTGAAGGACACATCTGTTTCTTTTCTTTTTCGTTTTTAAAGTGAAGGATTTTTAATACTGTGGAACCAAAAAGAAAGATGAAAGGAGAAAATCACGGTTCCTGTTTGAGTACTCAGACAGACTCGCACTCCATTAGAAGATTCAAATTTGGTATTATCCACGTAAATACTGTGTAGATAGGTGTTGTTCTATATGTATACATTTGTCTACCCACATTTAATATACAGGTATACTTAACCAATTGAACACTGAAATGAATGTACACCAGACTATGATACTCAGTCTTTCCATCCTTGAACTGACAGACCACCCCTGAAATACTGGTACAATGTACTGCTCCTTGTCAAGAATGTCGGCCTCAGGCCCACTGGAAATAGCTTTTTATTGTACTTCTGGAAACAATACACAACGTTTCCCATTTAGTACTCACTGTGCTTTCCATGAACAAAGGACTCAACTCATGGAAAATAGACTGCAAAAACGTACACTTTGCTTTTTTTAGTGGTAGGATGTCCTAAAACATGTTAAAAGATCTCTGCCTCCAATGCTTCATATCAAGTTAGACTCATATCAAAATTAAATTAGAATCTTGATTACTCCGTGTTTCTGCTTTCTGAAGTATGGATCTGGTATCCTTCTCACCAGTTAAACCTGAAGTTTAAATACCCTTTAAGTCTCATCTCACATGAATGATTTATTCACTTGGCCCCTGTCCTCATCCACTACATTTGGGGCTTGCAACTGATAGATATGTGGTGCTGTAGCTTCTCTCCAGATCCATTGGCCTGAGCTGCCATCATCCAGATGTGTATCTAGCATTGACCTTCTGTAGCAGGGAAGAGGCAGACAGAGTGCACTGCAGCTGTGGCCTGTAGAGCCTTGCAATTGGATGGCTCACTGGAAAGTGTTGCCAGCTTCAAATTCTCTTCATCGTTGGGCATCGTTTTGTGATTCAATACATAAAATTCTGAAGAAAGTCTTCTTCTCAGAAGAAGGTTGACTTGACTGCTCAACTTCTTTATGGCTGTTGACGTACTTAGGAGCCCTGACCTGCAGCAAGACCTCTGCAATGCTGCAGATCTGTCTGGGCATGCCAGTGTATTCAAAGGTCAAGTTCCCAGATATCTTCTAGCAAAAGCCTTCTACATGGAACAGTTTTTCCAGACTTTGAGCTTCTGGCTTTACTGTGCAACAACTGTTACAATTTCCATTCCTTTTCAAAACCTGTCTTGAACTGAAACAAGGATCTTCTAGCCCAGAAACTGCATATGTGAACTCACAGTTTGGAGACATGGAAATGTGCCAAGTTCTGGGTGCAAAGACAATTCACTGAAATAAGTAAAGTACTGGTGATGGAACACAGATAAGTGGAGTGCTGGACACTGCAGCTTCTGTAGACCAAATGAAGATATTTGTTCCCCTCACAAGCTCCCAGTATTCTGGCCTTCAACTCCATCCTACAGGTGGAATATCACGTACCCATCCATTGTACTGTCTTCTGCATTCTCCATTCTTACCTCATGACATAGGGTCATTGTGCCATCTCAAAGTTTTTTTCTATTCTTTCCCCATCTCCAGATCCTCCCTTATTCATGAAGATTTCGCATTTCCTTCAACCATTCCTCTCCATTAATGTGTTCTGTTTTTTTCTTCTTTGCTATGATCTAACCGTTTCCCCTTCACAACCCTAATTACTTTTCCACATTCACATCCAGTCCCATTTATCATCACATGCTTCCTGCTTTTCTACACAACACTGTTTTTTTCTGCCTCCACATGGTACTCAGATCAGCTGCCACCATTTACCCATAGTCTATCTTTTAATGTGTCACATGTTACATCCCTGTTCCCATCTGTAGTCCTGCTTGGAAGACTTACTTGCTTAACTACTAAGGTTCTCAAAATTCTGGAATTAATCAGGTGCAGTGATCCACAGCCATTACTCAGTTGTACACAATGGAAGAAATAACAAGATGAGAGAAGAGCATTACTTCTGCAAACAAAAATGAGCCTCAATTGTCCTTAACCCTGCTCTCCTCTAGAAAGAATCATCTTGAACAGACAAATATGATGTTCCTCATTGCACTCTCTTTGTCTTGTCACAGATCTTCTAGTATGAACAGAGCTGCATCAATTCCCACAAGTGCCTGTTTTCCCATGGTCAAAAATCAGCTCCTTACTAGACAGCCAGAAAACCATTCATGCCAGAATACTCATTCATTGAGTGTTTAATGATGGGACACCTCAGACTCTTTGTTTTCTTTTGAAATATAGCCAGTGCCCTTGCACTTCAGTCCAATAAAATACTTCCCTTCAGTATGTTTTCCATTTTTAGCCAAATTGGCACTCTGACCTGCAAGGCACACCTTCTGTCCTCAGATACAGAAGTCTAAGCTCTTTTCTGACCTCAGTGGGAGAGCTGCAACTCATCAAAGGGCGCATTTGACAAAACGTTCTTTCCTAAAACCTGTCAGCAAAGCTGGACTCTGGATCTAATAAATACCCAGGGTAGGAACAGAATCTTTTCTTTTATTTGAATTTGATATATACACGTCTCTTTCCTAAGGTAATTGGGCATCTCGTTTGCCTCCATACACCTGCTGTGCACTGAGCTGCCAGAGCCTGTAATTTGCCCACAATTACACTCATGCTTTTCCCTAATTGTGTATAGGCTGTTCCATTCCACAGATGTCTTTCTACACTTGCTGGTAGATAGCTTATTTAAACCATCTCCTCATTGCACAGAATTTAACATGTTCTAGCTCACTCATCCAGATGAATCTGATCACATTCATTTCCCCGTTATTTCCCATCTCTTCACATTCATTGTGGAAGGCAGGCAAGGGCATTGATTTGTTATCTCTTTGCCAAAGACATTTGCAATGGAGACCAAACAGATCTCTTGCCTAATTCTTGCCCTGTTGAAATATTTTTCTCTCTTTGGCTCCACTTTGTGAGTCTTACTCTTTCTGCTGATGTGCCATAAATGTTTGCTGTCTCCCAGTCCATTGATAGGACTTGCAGCAACCTTTAAGAAATGTTTGTTCATAAGAGAACTTCTGGGGAAAAAAAATATTCAGCCACCTGCCTGCAAATTTCCTGTCTTTTGTGCAATAATATGTTCAGCAAGTTGGCCAAAGCAGATCCTCAGAAACCATACTAGTTCTTGTGGAGAAAACCCAGAAGTGCTCTGTCTACAAACTCAGGAGTTACTGGTCCAAAAGTAAAACTAAACCTAACCAAGTCATTCTGCAAAAAATACAGCAGGCAGTGCATCCCAATTAGTCAGTTCATAGCCAACATATACAAAGCTATTGACCAGCCCAGGTTCTCAGAAAGATGAAATCACTAAATACAAGCAAAATTTCCCATGTGCAAGCTAGAAAGTACCTTTCAATTCTGACCTCATAAAACTGGGCCCTGGCACTTGTTGTGTTCAACTGAGGTTTTAATTTGTTTTCAGATTAAGTATTTTAAATGTATTTCTCGAAATGTTACTTCTGTATTCAAGATCTTTCTTTTGTTTTTGTTTTTTTTTTTTATTTTAGGGATTTTGTAAAAGCTTTTATTCAATTTAAGAAGCCAATTGTGGTTGCTATCAACGGCCCTGCTCTTGGGTTAGGAGCCTCTATTTTACCACTATGTGATATCGTTTGGGCAAGTGAAAAGGCTTGGTTTCAGACACCATATGCAACAATCCGACTCACTCCAGCTGGCTGCTCATCATACACATTCCCACAAATTCTGGGTGTTGCACTGGTAAGGTTTTCCACCTCAAATTGCTAAAAAAAATTTTGTTAAATTCATGCTCTTTTTTTTTTTTTTTTTTTTTNATTCTTTCTCTTTTTTTTTTTTTTTTCTCTCTCTCTCTTGAAGAAGTAAACCAGCAAACAACTCTTTCTCTCAATTGTCATGAATGGAAGTGCAATCTGTGGAAAGTTCATCAAATCCCTGCCAATTTGCTATCACAAAATGACCTCCACATTCAGTATCAGTACACAAGATCAAACACAGGTTAAACAAGCAAAGATGGTCAAGATCATGGTAGAAAAGAAAAAAAAAAGTATTAGCAGAATAAGTTGCAGAGCTCTTGCCTATATTGTGTTAGGACCGTGCAGCAACAGAGCAAGATGCTGATCTCTACTCCCTAAATCCATAATAATTTCAGAAAGGTTGCTTAGTTTCTACCAGGAAAATAAAGCAAAATTTGCCCCACAAAGTATTTCATGCTAGTTCCATGACTCTTGGCACAGTATCACTGACAGTTACTCTTGTAAAATCAGCAGTAGAGATTCATCATGCATGCCAGCACATTTCTCTTAAATGAAACCCATGCTTGCTCTGGCCACCTGCACAGTCCTTAAATAGCTACCAAAACTCTCTTTCAAGTGCTTTGCAATATGGGAAGATAGAGGAGATAATTTGTAAATTTAATCTTGAAAATAGCAGACAAGCATGGAAGTTTTTTAAAAGGTTTTTATAGACCAAGATCTCAACTGATCTTTTGGTTTCACAGGCAAATGAAATGTTGTTCTGTGGGAGAAAGCTGACAGCACAGGAAGCCTGCAGCAGAGGACTAGTGTCACAAGTATTTTGGCCAACAACATTTAGCCAAGAAGTGATGCTACGAGTGAAAGAAATGGCATCCTGCAGTGCAGTGGTAAGAAATCAAACAATTTGTCATTAAGTGTAAGGTCCTGCACCTGGGTAGGCATAATCCCAAGCACAAATAAAGGCTGAGTGGTGAATGGCTGGAGAGCAGCCCTGAGGAAAGGGACCTTGGAGTCTGGGTTGATGGAAAGCTCAACATGAGCCTGCAGTGTGCGCATGCAACCCAGACAACCAACCGAGTCCTAGGCTGCATCAAGAGAAGCGTGGCCAGCAGGGCAAGGGAGGGGATTCTGCCACTTTACTCTGCTCTTGTCAGACCCAACCTGGAGTACTGTGTGCAGTTCTGGAGCCCTCAACACA